>SJYC01141535.1:0-50854 GCA_006408675.1 Madoqua kirkii
TTAATAACATCTTAACAGTACTGAGGCTTTTAACTAGTTAAAATAAAGATCATTTTTAAAGCTCATTTAAATTTCTCCCAGCAATATTTTGTAGATTTCAGTGTGTACACAGATCTTGGCTATTTTTTTCAGATTCATCCTTATCTGGTTAAAAGACCACATAAAAGTGAAAACTAGTTTTCTGAGACATGAGAACTATAGGCTTTACCTTATAGTAAAAGCAAGGAGCCACACTTCAGCACACTACAGACAGTGTTATATAAAATAAGACAGTAGAGTCTTCTGAAAAGTGACTGTGGTTGATGTTGATAGAATTGCCAAGAGTAGGCTGAATGGGTGGTGGCAGGCTTATGATTGGAATCAGTCTTCTTAAGGATTTACAATAAAACTGGTCAAAAGTGAATAAAGTCTAGGGATCTGTTGTGCATGGACTGTTAATTTTTTTTTTTTTTTTTAGTGATAATGTTGAAACTTTTAGGCTGGTCTGAAATGACTCCTCATGTCTCCTTGAGACTTCCAGATAGATACACTGTTTATTTCAGTATCATAGAGTTTAACAGATGAGATAGCTACTTTATTCTATCGCTAATTAACACCAGGTCAGGTTCTGTTCAATGATAGTGAAATCCCCATGTCTGGCAACCTTTAGAAATTGAATAGCTAACAGTCTGTGATGGATGGTACAGACTCCGACCTCCTGAGAGTCAAAGGCTACATGACTATAAAACCTCTGAAGACACCTTAGAGCTCTGTGTACAATTAAAAATAATAATGTTAAATGAGAGTAATTTAACAAAGGATACCCCTTGAGTTTATGTCACTATAAGTGGATTTCCTTCTACCTTTGAATCCTTCTAGGCAGGGAAAGTATTTGCTACTGAAATGCTTTGCGGCTAAGTCATTTGAGTGGCAGTTGACAGTTCTGAAAGGCTGTGGTCTTGGAAGCTGATGCGTCCCCTACCCATCCTGAATTCCAAATAGAGTTATTTTTAACTCCATTATCAGTGCACATGACTGTCCTTGCTGAGAAAGTGAGCCAAACTGATGTGATGTTTCTATTGCCGAGGTGAGAGAGAGAGGGGGGCAGCCAGTTGTTTCACGTGGTCCTAGTAGACAATATTGAAAAAAGAATCACAATCCAAATAAATAAAATAACCATTGTAGTGAACTGATGAGGAATACCAAATGTTTCTCACTGAAACAAATGAAAAGTTTCAAGGATTTTCTAGTGTGATTATTCTACCTCAACTTAATAATTCAAGTGTTGATGGGATCCTCTTCACATTCATTTCATAGAGTGCTTTTGAAGGCATGTTTAATCCTCCCGACATTTTTATCTCTCTGGAGAACCTCTTTCAACTCACACATTATCCCATTCTTCATAAATCACTCAGCTACAGACTTTAAACTTCAGTTCACTCAATTCAACACTTACTGAGTTAGCACATGCAAAGCATTTAGAGCTGGAGGGGATTCCAAGAGAGATAGCCTTCACCTTCTAGGGGATCACAGTCTAATGGGGAAGAGAGATATACACATCAGTAATTTTAAAACAAGGGAATCTCTGATATGTGTTTCTGCTATGTTGTACAGGAAAGAGAGAGGAATCATGGTTGTGTGCAAAGATGTAGAAATAGTACTTTTCTTGTACCGATGACTTCTTCAACCTCTTCGTGTCTGTTTTTGCTCATCATGTTATGATGAATCATCATGTAGAATACTTGGAGTTGCAAGTACAATAATAATTAACTAGCACTGGCTTAGTGAGAAAAAGAAATTTTATACAAAGTAATCTGGAAGTAGGTACTTGCTTCCAATATAGTCACATAGTATCATTAAGAACTTGGACTCTTTATTTATCTCTCTGCTCTACCATCTTCAGTAGTGAGTTTTCATCATTTAGCTTGATGCTTCCTGGTTGCAGCAGGGCTGCTTCAGCTCTAAGTGTCACTTGCCATGTAATTCACCTAAAGTGAGAAGAGAAGATTTCTCACTTTTATATCAGGGAGAAAAGTCCTGCTCAGGAGAAACCCAGGACAATTTCTCTTACATCTTATTTGGGAGCACTAGGTCATGTCTGCTCCTTAGCAAAGGGGTAACTCTTGGCTTACTTACCTTTGATCAGTCATATTTCGTTTCCTGAATCTGTGGTTGGGTGAGAGTTCTGCTTTCCCCGAGAATGTTGCTGCCCAAACACAGCTGAGAATATAGAAACAAAAAAGAGGAGGGAAGGAGAGTTAGCTACCAACAGCATCTGCAAGAACACATGCATTTATCTGAGCACTCAGAGCTTATGATACGGAAGGTTCTAGGACCCAAGAGTGAGCTCTTGTCTAACACTCAGAAATGTCTGAGGAGACACACTTACTGACAAAGCAAAAGATTTGATTGGGATGCAAAAGACTTTCCCCCTGGGAAGGGATGCCCAGGTGGAGAGCAGTGTAAGGGAACCCAGGAGGACTGCTCTGCCATGTGGTATTTAGTCTCAGGTTTTATGGTGAAGGGATTAGTTTCCAGGTTGTCTCTGGCCACTCATCTTACTTTTGCCATATTTGGTTCCTTCCTGATGTTATGCACATGACTTGGCCAAAATGGATTCCAGTGGAAAGGTTTCTGGGAGGTTGTCACTTTTATAAGCTAGTGTCTCCTCCATTTTTTTGGCCTCTCCTTAATGCTTTTGGAAAAGACTCTGATGCTGGGAAGGATTGGGGGCAGGAGGAAAAGGGGATGACAGAGGATGAGATGGCTGGATGGCATCACCAACTTGATGCACATGAGTTTGAGTGAACTCCGATAGTTGTTGATGGGCAGGGAGGCCTGGCGTGCTGCGATTCATGGGGTTGCAAAGAGTCAAACATGACTTGAGTGACTGAACTGAACTAATGCTTTTGACTGGTGGTAGTTTGTCATTTCCATGTTCCTTACAGGGACCTCCCTGAAGGAGGTCTCTTCTGTAACTACTTGTTTAGAGTGGACACTATCGTGGCTAGTAGAGTAGAAGTCTCTCTCTGCCTGATCTAAATCAAGATATTCTATCTCTGAAATTGGCTTCCACTCTTATTTAGTAACTTAAGTCATGTCTGATACTCTTGGGACCCCATGGACTGTAACGCACCAGGTTCCTTTAACCATGGAATTTTCCAGACAGGAATACTGGAGTGGATTTCCATTTCCCTCTCCAAGGAATCTTTCTGACCCAGGGATTGAACCCACATGTCCTGCATTAGCAGGCAGATTCTTTACTTCCAAGCTACCAGGGAAGCCACACTTTAGTAACATCAGTCTTGTCTGAAGCTATTGGAGCCTGCTAAACTTTGTGAGCAGTTGAAACAGACAGGGCCCAAATCGGAGGCCTAACAAGATACCCAGAAATGGCAGGAGCCAAGGGAGGAAGGAGAGAAAGTGCCAAGTGCCTGTCATGACCAAATCTCGTTTTTTTTTTTTGTGGCCTATTCTGAAAGCCCCTTAGTGTCTTCTTGGACCTTCCCAGACTGGTTATAATAAAAAACAATATTCTTCCTTCAGATAGACAGGTGCTCCCCTGTCCTGAGGTCAGTATAGGGCTGATGATTTTGTAGGATCATAGTGGCTAAGTAATCTTCTTGAGATTATAGACATCAGAGGGTCCTTGCTGTCTTTTTTGTAGTTACAGCAGTGTCACTAGAAAGCTGCTGAAACTTATGTAGAGAGGTCCCTTCAGTGGCAGCTCCTGCCAAACTTTGAGGTTAATACCAGGGCCAGAAACAAGAGGGTTAACACCACTACACAGTATATCCTCTGGTGGTGATACACTGATTGAGGCAAGGAGGCATTCTCCAGGCCAGATCTGTGTGAAGTGTGACTTACCCTAGAGAGCAGGTCCCTGACCAAAAAGGGGGAAGAGATAAGTAAGCTCTATTCCTGCATATGATGCAGACACCATGACTGGGTTCAAGCTGGGTGACAAAATGGTTTTGCCAAATGGGGATAGAACTTCTCTCTTACAAGTGGAACACAGCATAATTGGACGAGGCAGACCTTCTGGGTGGAAATTGTCACTCTGCTTGCTCCAAAGCCAGGAGCAATAAGAGGGTTTGGAAAGGGACTCAAGTGCTGAGAGGCATCTTGGTATGTGTCCTCAAGATGGAGAGCATTACATGTGAATTGCCACCATAGGGCTCGGTTCTCAGGGATGAGGACCTCTACAAGGGAATAATAACAGTCAAAGGTGCCCATCTGATTTAGAAGTCAGGGTGATTAAGAAATCGGGACATGTTGGTTGTCTCGAACAGAACATGGATTTTCAAAACTGGATGATGGCATTTAAGGAGGGCCTCAAACCTGGGGATAGGTATAGTGTGTTTTTTTTTTTTTTTTTTTGACTTCTAATTTCTAGGCTTTGGGCTAAATCGTATTATTGCAGAGCAGTTGCTGGATCCTGGTTTTTCTTGTCAGTTCCAATGCTGAAGGTAACTCTACACTGTGAACTGTCCAGGTGTTCCACACACTCTCCTGTTAGAGACACTCCTGGTTTTTTTTTTTTGAAGAAAATAGTGAACACCACTCAGGGGATGTTGGTCAAGAGAGAAATTAAGGATTCAAGTGGCATTACAGATGTCACTGTGGGAGTAAATATAGCCAGGTGTTGCTGGTACCAGGGCATAAAGCTATTTCCTCCTTTTATCTGAAAGGCTATGCCATGACCAAGATGGATACATGGAGTGGTAGCATACAGGTGGCCCTAGACATAGTTTAGGGCTCTTTTAAGAATCTGGTTGGCATGCTCTACCTTCCCTAAAGTTTGGGGCCACCAGGATGTTTTTACTGTTGTTCAGTCATTCAGTCTGCTGACTCTGCCACCCCATGAACTGCACCATGCCAGGCTTCCCTGCTTCCCTCTTTCCTAGAGTTTGCTCAAATTCATGTCTATTGAGTCGATGGTGCCATCCAACCATCTTATCCTGTGTTGCCCCTTTTTCCCCATGCCCTCAATCATTCCCAGCATCAGGGTCTTTTCCAATGAGTCAGCTCTTTGCATCAGATGGCCAGAGTATTGAAGCTTCAGCATCAGTCTTTCCAATGAATATTCAGGGTTGATTTCCTTTAGGATTGACTGGTTTGACCTACTTGCAGTCCAAAGGACTATCAAAAGACTTCTTTAGCACCACAGTTCAAAATCATTAATTCTTCAGTGCTCAGCCTTCTTTTGGAGAAGGCAATGGCACCCTACTCCAGTACTCTTGCCTGGAAAATCCCATGGATGGAACAGCCTGGAAGGCTGCAGTCCATGGGGTCACTGAGGGTGAGACACAACTGAGCGACTTCACTTTCACTTTTCACTTTCATGCATTGGAGAGGGAAATGGCAACCCATTCCAGTTTTCTTGCCTGGAGAATCCCAGGGATGGGGGAGCCTGGTGGGCTGCTGTCTATGGGATTACACAGAGTCAGACACGACTGAAGTGACTTAGCAGCAGCAGCAGCAGCAGCAGCTTTCTTTATGGTCCAACTCTCATATCCATACATGACTGCTGGAAAAACCATAGCTTTGACTATACCGACCTTTGTTGGCAAAGACATGTCTTTGCTTTCTAATACACTGTCTAGGTTTGGCATAGTTTTTCTTCCAAGGAACAAGCGTCTTTTAATTTCGTGGCTGCAGTCACTATCCACAGTGAAGCCCAAGAAAATAGCTTGCTGCTGTTTCCATTTTTCCCCATCTATTTGCCATGAAGTGATGGGACCAAATGCCATGATCTTAGTTTTTTGAATGTTGAGTTTAAGCTAGGTTTTTCATTCACCTTTTTCACCTTCATCAGAGGCTCTTTAGTTCCTTTTGGCTTTCTGCCACTAAAGTGGTATCATTTGCATATCAGAGATTATTGATATTTCTTCCAACAGTCTTGATTCCAGTTTATGAGTCATCCAGCCTGGCCTTTCGCATGATGTAATCTGCATGTAAGTTAAATAAGCAGGGTGACAATATACAGCCTTGATGCATTCCTTTCCCAATTTTGAACCAATCCATTGTTCCATGTCCAGTTCTAAATGTTGCTTCTTGGCCTGCATACAGGTTTCTCAGGAGACAGACTTAGTGGTCTGGTATTCCTGTCTCTAAGAATTTTCCAGTTTGTTGTGATCTACATAGTCAAAGGCTTTAGCATAGTCAATGAAGCCGATGCTTTTTTGGAATTCCCTTGCTTTTTCTATGCTGCAGTGTATGTTGGCAAGTGGATCTCTGGTTCCTCTGCCTTTTCTAAATCTAGCTTGTACAACTGGAAGTTCTGAGTTCACATGCTATTGAAGCCTAGCTTGAAGGATTAAGAGCATACTCCTGTTAGCATTTGAAATGAGTGCAATTGTATGGTAATTTGAACATTCTTTAGCATTGCTTTTCTTTGGTATTGGAATGAAAACTGACCTTTTCCAGTCTTGCAGTCACTGTGTTTTTCAAATTTGCTAGCGCATTGTGTGCAGCACTTCAATAGAATCATCTTTTAGGATTTGAAATAGCTCAGCTGGAATTCCCTCATCTCCTCTAGCTTTGTTCGTAGTAATGCTTCCTAAAGCACACTTGACTTCACACTCCAGGATGTTTGGCTCTAGGTGAGTGACCACATCATCATGGTTATCTGAGTCATTAAAACCTCTTTTGTACAGTTTGTCTGTGTATTCTAGTCACCTCTTCTTAATCCTTTCTGCTTCTGTTAGGTCTTTACCATTCTGATGTTTATTGTGCCCATCTTGCATGAAATGTTCATTTGGTATCTCCAGTTTCTTTGAAGAGATCTTTAGTCTTTCCCATTCTATTTTTTCCTCTATTTCTTTGCATTGTTCACTTAAGAAGGCTATTAATAGCTTCTTGCTATTCTCTAGAACTGTGAATTCACTTGGGTATATTTTTCTCTATTTTCTTTACCTTTTGCTTCTCTTCTTTTGTCAGCTATTTGTAAGGCCTCCTCAGACACCACTTTGCTGTCTTGCATTTCTTTTTTGGGGGGATGGTTTTGGTCACAACCTCCTGTACAGTGTTTTGAATATCTGTTCATAGTTCTTCAGGCACTCTGTCTCCCACATCTAATCCTTTGAATCTACTTGTTGTCTCCACTGTATAATCATAAGGTATTTTATTTCAGTTATACCTAAATGGCCTAGTTGTTTTCTCTGCTGTCTTCAATTTGTGCATGAATTTTGCAATAAGTGTATTCCCTGGTGGCTCAGACCATAAAGCATCTGTCTACAACGGGTGAGACCTGGGTTCGATCCCTGGGTCGGGAGGATCCCCTGGAGAAGGGAATGGCAATCCACTCCAGTACTATTGCTTGGAAAATCCCATGGACAGAGGAGCCTAGTAGGCTACAGTCCATGGGGTCGCAAAGAGTTAGACATGGCTGAGTGACTTCACTTTCATTTTGCAATAAGGAGGTGATGATCTGAGACACTGTCAGCTCGAGGTCTTGTTTTTGCCTACTGTGTATAGTTTCGCCATATTTGACTGCAATAATTTAATCAATCTGATTTCTATATTGTCCGCTTGGTGATGTCCATGTGTAGAGTGGTCTCTTCTGTTATTGGAAGAGGGTGTTTGCTATGACCAGTGCATTCTTTTTGCAAAATTCTGTTAGCCTTTGCCCTGCTTCATTTTGTACTCTAAGATCAAAATTTCCTCCAGATACCTGGATTATCTTTTGAATTCCTACTTGTGCATTCCTGTCCCATTTGATGAAAAGGACATCTTCTTTTGATGATAGTTCTAGAAGGTCTTGTAGGTCTTCACAGCAACATTCAACTTCAGTTTCTTCAGCTTTAGTGGTTGGGGCACAGACTTGGATTGCTGTGATGTTGACAGTTTGCATTGGAAGCAAACCAAATTATTCTATTGTGTTTGGGATTGTATCCGAGTTCACATTTTGGATCTCTTATTGATTATGAGTGTTGGTTGACTATGAGGGCTACTCCATTTTTCTGAGGGAATGTTGTCCATAGTACTAGGTAAAATGGTCATCTGAATTAAATTTGCCCATTCCTGTCCATGTTAGTTCACTGATTCCTAAGATATTGATGTTCACTCTTGCCATCTCCTGCTTGACCATGTCCAGTGTACCTTGCTTCATGAATCTAATATTCCAGGTTCCTGTGCAGTATTGTTCTTTACAACATCGGACTTTACTTTCACTGTTTGACACATCCACCACTGAGTGACATTTCTGCTTTAGCCCAGCCTCTTCATTCTTTCTGAAGCTGTTTCTTCTCAGTAGCATATTGGACACCAACCGACCTGGGGGCTCATGTTCTGAGGAGTAAGGTGATATTTGATTCCTAAACATGAGGCCAAGTTTTGGGATATCATGACTGTAAATAAGGTCCGTTTGTCACTCTGGAGTGAGTGGGCCAGCCCAAACCTAGGCGCTATCTCTTTAATAAAGCTTTACAGACTTTTGTAACTCTGTTCTACTAGGGAATGCTTCAGTCCATCCTGTAAATATCAACAAAAACTAGTAAATGTTACCCTCGCAATTCTAGCATAGCTGTAAAATCCTCCTGCCCGTCTTCTCCTGAGTGACCTCTGATATTAGGTTTCATTAGGGGAGGTGGCAGAGGTCTGGGTTTGGACTATTTCTTAGATGGGTATCACAACTCTGTGTGATTTGCCTAGTAACCATAGCCAAATATGGAGATGGTAGAGAAATGGGCTTAAGCAAAGTTTCCAGGTTATCTCTTCCAAAATGGGTGTTTCATGTAAGGAGTTAAAAATTTTCTAGACTTTGGAGTGGGAAGGATAGTATTATTTGAACCTGGTCTGCAAACACTTATGTGACTTAATCTCCCAAGTCTGCTTAGCATATTGGGAATGTTCTGGGGCAAAAAGAGGGAAGGTAGCAGTGTTGGGTGGGAGATCTGCCCTGGCAGGTCTTTTGGCCTCCTGATCCACTTCCCTATTCCCCTGGGTCTCCTTTTCTTCTCCCTTTTGTTAACCCTTGCAGTAGATGACAGCTAATTTAGCAAGAAAATTGACCTTCTCAAGAACCCTGAGAATGAGCTTTTCTGTGTGTTTAATAGAACTTTGGGCTCTGAGCATCCCTCTTTAGTTCCAGATTGCTGCATGGGTATGCAGGATGAGGAAAGTATACTTACATCTATACATATGTTAATCCTCCTTCCCTCCTCTAGTTCTGGTGCTCTTGTCAGGGGGAAAAGTTCAGTCTGCTGGGCTGAGGTGCCTGAGGCAAGAGACCCACTCTCCCTGGTTTCTTCTGGGCTCCCTATGGATATCCCAGTTTCCTCTCTCCTTTTCCCTTAAACTGCTGGCATCCTTGTGCCATACTTCTCTGGGTCAGTTACAGGTGTCACAGGTAGGTCAGGATAAGAAGAGTAAAATTCATCTGTAATGTGCATGCATTGGTGGTCTATGGGGGAAGTATGGGGATCTGATATTAAGGAGGCTGGATTTAAAGTCTGACAGACCTTTAGTTTTATTGCTGGGGTGTTAAGGAGAGGGGGTCTGTATTGAGTAATTCCCCTCTACCACGTCATCCATCTATCCCCTTTAGTCTCTGATACTTCTTATATCTGGTGGAGCACCCACCACAGTGAGTACACTGTGGACCATTCAGAGGTTTTTTTTTAACCATAAAAGTGTGGCTCCTACTCTTGGAGGCAAGTGGTCCAGCCTTTGGCTACCTCATCTAATTGTTTCGAGGGATAGGCCACAGGCTATAATATAGCCCTCTCCACTTGTCCCAACATCCTGAATGGGTCCCACCTGTTGAGACCTATAACCTAAAAGACTTTCCTGGATTTGGGAGGTCCAAAGCAGGGGCCAAGTGACAGCCTCTTTCAGAGTGTTAAAGGCCACCTTACAGGTCTCATCCCAGTCAAATGGCCCTTCTTCTTGTTTAGTTCTTCATATAGGAGTTGGGCTAGAATCCCCTAAAACTGTTTCCTAGTTCGGGGACAGTGATTATTCAAGATAAAGGATTTCCTCTGATGACTGACATCCTTTTTCCTTCTGAACCCAAGGTATTTTATTTAGATTAAACTTATAGTACTGTTGCCTGGAAAAATCCCAGGAGGAGAAGCCTGGTAGGCTGCAGTCCATAGGGTCGCAAAGAGTCGGACGCAACTGAGTGACTTCACTTTCACTTTTCACTTTCATGCATTGGAGAAGGAAATGGCAACCCACTCCAGTGTTCTTGCCTAGAGAATCCCAGGGACGAGGGAGCCTGGTGGGCTGCCATCTGTGGGGTCGCACAGAGTCAGACACGACTGAAGTGACTCAGGAGCAGCAAGCTTGTATGAGCTTTCTTAGGAGGACAGTTGCTATCCCTTTTCATAAAGAATATTTAAGGTCTTATTAGTGTCCATTTAAGAGCTAGTAAAGACTGCGCTTGCTATGAGCAAATCACCTACATATTGTATTAGGCTACTGTTGTTATGGTTAATTCTCTTAGTTCTCTCTCCAGGGAAGTCCAAAGTATATCGGGACTGTCTCTGAAACCCTGGTGTATGGCTTACCTTGTTTCTGGATCTCGCCACTCAAAGGCAAAACCTTTTGGGACTCAGGATGGAGGGGAACACAATAGAAAACATCCTTAAATCCAGGACTGAAAAATACTTAGTGGTTCCCAAGACTTATGTTAGAAGTGTTTATGGGTTTGGAACTGTGGGGTGGGTGGGAACCACTGTCTCACTGACCACTCTTAGATCATGGATGACTTGATAAGATCCGTTTGGTTTTAACAGCCAGGACTGAGCTGTTTCAGGGACACTCATAGGTGGTCAGGATTCTGACATCCCAGTATTTGTTAACTGGTCTAAGGCCCTCAAGAGCTTTTGATTTCAGGGGGTCTTTTCCAGGTGCAGGGAGTATTTGGCTTCAGGAGGATCTTTATTGGTGAGACATTTATAGCTAGTGCCAAGCTGGAGACATCATACCTGGAGATTGACTATCTGAGAAACGGAAAGCATTCTCCTTTCCTGTGTCTGACTGCAAATGTTCAGACAGGTGCTAGACAAAGTTACTGGTTTCTAGCTTTCCCCATGTCACTCTGGTCTACAGGTGGCAAAGGAGGTCTCTGCCTAGTAGAGGAACAGCAACTGAAGATATATAAAGGTCCCTTGCCAATTGCCCACCTTATGTGGAGGGGCTTAGTCAAGTTTCAGTTCGGATGTTTTCCATCTACCCCCATCACTGTTTCAGTCAGGGAGTTTAAAGGTCCATGCTGGAATGGAAAAGCAGAAAAGGCAGCCCCTGTATCCAAACTGGGCTTTCCTCTTGCCCTCATGTCCTCCTTTTCCTGGTCCCTAATTAGAAACACCTTTTTTTGGTCGTGGTGGGGGGCTTCTCTGCTAGTTCAGAAGTGGGGTCTCTGGTCTTTTTTCTAGTTTTTGTAATTTTCTCTGTATGTCAGGATTGCCTGGGGTTAGGAAGGGATGGACCAGCAGGACTCTACCTTCAATACTTTCTAGATTCATGTGAATAAAATTTTTGAGTGCCTCCATGATCCTTCCCCAAAACAGGGCCAGATTTCCTTTCTCTTCCTGGGTAACTTCTTTTATTATAATTAATAGCCTTCTGGACCCACTGGGCCATTCCCTGCAATAGGCAAATAATAATGTATCTTAGGGATTCCATCTCTGCTTTTGTGTTGGAGTCCCAGTTGGGCTTTGCAGAGGGGATTGCCTCTTCTGCAGGAGCTAGGTCAGCATCCACCCACTGCAGTTCATCAGCCTATTCTAGGCTTTTCTGGCCTGATCTAGGATTATAGCTTTTTCTTTATCCTTGCAATACCAGTTGAGGATGACTATCACATCCCTCCAAGGAGGGCTTAAGGCACCCACATTCACCTAAATTTTGGGGGTTTTCAGAGTATGAAACCCATTTTTTCCTAAACATCTCATTGAATGATGTTTTACATGGAAAAGGAACATGACCCTACGTGGTTCTCCCTTCCCTATCTGGTACCTCTTGTTGGGGACAAATTTTGCCTGAGGGAGACCTTTTTCCTCTTGCCCTCATGTCCTCCTGGTTCCTAATTAGAAACACTTTTTTTTTTTTTTTTTGGTGAGAGGGCCCTTCTCTGCTAGTTCAGAGGTGGAGTCTCTGGTCTTTTTTCTAGTTTTTGTAATTTTCTCTGTGTGTCAGGATTGCCTGGGGTTAGGAAGGGATGGACCAGCAGGACTCTACCTTCAATACTTCCAATGTGGAAGATAAAGCTTATTTCCTGATCAAAACTGCATGAGGGAAGGGGCATAAGGAGGTGGACCTGAGGCAGTGGTAAGGACTTTCTCTTTGGTCTTGTGGTCTGGAGGGCAGCCACAGCTTCCCTTGCCCTCCCTGCCTGCTTTGGAAAAATCAGGAGAACATTGAGGGTGTCTTTCATCCCAACCTTTGCCAAAAGAACTTTGAAGGAGCATTTATCAGAGTCTCTGAGCTTACATTTTCTCATTTTGGGGGGATCTTGGTAGAGATACATAAAGACTTGGACATAGGGTAACTCATTGTTTTTACCCCTGTGTTAAATGGTGCTAAATCCATTTCCCAACGAGTGGATAAGCCAGTCCTGGATGCAATATCTGATAAGATTTTTCATTTTTAGTGCATCCAGCCAGTATTTCTCCCAGACAACTCAGCAGTGTGTCTGAAGGGAGTCTGAGCTTGTTTCCCATTTTGATGGCAATATAGTTTGTACCAGTGCTAGAGTAGATGTCCTGATTTCTGATTCTAGAGAGGTTGTAAGTTCTCTCTTGGTCCCAAAGCACCTGATTGTATATATGCATCAAAAGAAATGCTTAGTGGTAAGTGCAGTTGCAGGGGCTGTAGGGCTGGTCCCAATAGATTTAAGTTAACCTGTAGATATATGTCTAAGGTTCATCCAAGACCAGGTGCAACTGTACAGAACCCTGTCGTCCACTTCCACCTGGAAGCATTCAGTCCACTGGACAATGAAATGACTGAATGTATAGAAATAGGATGTTTGACTGAGGTCTTCTATCTTCTAGTTAACCCCCCAGGAACAGAGAGCACAACTGACAGGGAGGAAAGATTGTAATGTCTCACAAAGCTCTTTCAAAGACTCAAAACTTCAGATCCAAGTACTGCAAACAGAGTAAACAGAACTACCTTGGGTCTTCAAAAATTCCAAAGGGAGGAAAGGGGGCCAGTTTGAAGGAAGAGAGGAAGGAGGAGGGGCAGTATTTGTCCTTTGGTGGCTGGCTTACTTAAACTCATATACTCAAGCTTCATCCATGTTGCAACATGTTACATGAGGTCATTCTCTTTTAAGCTAGAATAATGTTTTATGTATAAACCACATTTTCTAATGTGTTACAGTTTCAGTCATACAAGATGTAAAAATTGTAGGAATCTGTTCAATAACTTGCATAGAGTTAACAATTCTCTGTTGTACACTTCAGAGTTTTTAGGAAGGTAGATTCATGGTGTGGGTTCTCTATCAAAATACAATTTACATTTTGATGCCCAAGTCACTAAAGATACAGATTTTCAGATTTCACTGGTCTGGCGTAGGATCTAGGGATTTCTTGGTTTGGCGTTGGTTGGTTGGTTGGTTTTACATTTCCTGTGGCAATTCTGAGTTGTAGCTGACCAAGACAGTTTTAACATTCTCCTCAGCTTGATTAAACAATTTTTTTCTTGATCACAGGCCCCTGCCCTCTCTTTTCATAGAGCATTTGTTGTTCAGGTGCTCTGGAGTGTCCCACTCTTTGTGCTCCTATGAATGGCAGCATGCCAGGCTTCCTTTCATTATCTCCAAGAGTTTGCTCAAAACCCTGTTGCCCCCTTTTCCTCCTGCCCTCAATCTATCCCAGCATCAGGGTCTTTTCCAGTGAGTTGACTCTTCACATCAGGTGGCCGAAGTGTTGGAGCTTTAGCATCAGCCCTTCCAGTGAATATTCAGTTTATTTCCTTTAGGATTGACTGGTTTGATCTCCTTGCTGTCCATGGGACACACAAAAATCTTCTCCAACAAAAGTCTTCTCCAATACCACAGTTGTAAGCATCAGTTCTCAATGCTTGGCCTTCTTTATGGTCCAACTCTCACATCTGTACATGTCAACTGGAAAAATCATAGCTTTGACTATACAGACCTTTGTTGGCAAACAGATGTCTCTGCTTTTTAATACACTGTGTGGGTTTGTTATAGCTTTTTTTTCCCCCAAGGAGCAAGTATCTTTTAATTTCATAGTTGTAGTCAGCATCCACAGTGATTTTTTGGATCCCAAGAAAATAGTCTGCCACTGTTTCCTTTTTTCCCCCATGTATTTGCTGTGAAATGATGGGACTGGATGCCATGATTTTCATTTTTTGAATGCTGAGTTTTAAGCAAGAGGCTCTTTGGTTCCTCTATGTTTTCTGTCATTAAGGTGGTGTCATCTGCATAGCTGAGGTTATTGATATTTCTCCTTGCCATCTTGTTTCCAGCTTGTGAGTCATCTAGCTCAGCATTTTGCATGATGTTCTATGCATATAAGCCAAATAAGCAGAGTGACAATATACAGCCTTGATGTAGTCCTTTCCCAAATTTTGAACCAGTTTGTTGTTTTCTTGTTTGGTTCTAACTGCTGCTGCTTGCAGAGAAGGTGATGGCACCCCACTCCAGTACTCTTGCCTGGAAAATCCCATGGGCGGCGGAGCCTGGTAGGCTGCAGTCCATGGGGTTGCTAAGAGTTGGACACAACTGAGTGACTTCTCTTTCACTTTTCACTTTCATGCATTGGAGAAGGAAATAGCAACCTACTCCAGTATTCTTGCCTGGAGAATCCCAGGGACCGGGGAGCCTGGTGGGCTTCCGTCTATGGGGTCACACAGAGTTGGATACTACTGAAGTGACTTAGCAGCAGCAACAGTTGCTTCTTGACCAGCATACAGTTCTCAGGAGCCAAGTAAGGTGGTTCAGTAGTCCCCTCTCTTTAAGAATTCTCCACAGTTTGTTGTGATCCTTACAGCCAAAGGCTTTAGCATAGTCAATGAGGCAGAATGGATGTTTTTCTGACATTTCCTTCCTTTTTCTGTGATCTTTTGGATGCTGGCAGTTGATCTCTGGTTCCTCTGCCTTTTCTAAAACCAGCTTGCACATTTAGAAGTTCTTGGTTTATGTATTGTTCAAGCCTAGCTTGAAGGATTTGGAGCATTACCATGCTAGCCTGTGAAATGAGTGCAATTGTGCAGTAGTTTGAACATTTATTGGCATTACTTTTCTTTGGGATTGGAATGAAAACTGACCTTTTCCAGTCCTGTGGCCACTGCTGAGTTTTCCAAATTTGCTGGCATACTGAGTGCAGCATTTTCACAGCATCATCTTTCAGGATTTGAAATAGCTCAACTGGAATTCCATCACCTCCACTAGCTTTGTTTGTAGTGATACTTCCTAAGGCCCACTTGAGTTCACATTCCAGGATGTCTGGCTCTAGGTGAGTGATCACACCATTGTGGTTATCTAGGTCATGAAAATATTTTTTGTATGGTTCTTCTGTGTATTCTTGCCACTTCTTAATATATTCTCCTTCTGTTAGGTCCATACCATTTCTGTCCTTTATTGTGCCCATCTTTGAGTGAAACTTTCCCTTGGTATCTGTAATTTTCTTAAAGAGATCTGTAGTCTTTCCCATTTTGTTGTTTTCTTCTATTTCTTTGCATTGTTCACTTAAGAAGGATTTCTTATCTCTCCTTGCTCTTCTTTGCAACTCTGCATATAGATGGATATATCTTTCCTTTTCTCCTTTGCCTTTCACTTCTCTTCTTTTCTTGGCTATTTTCCAAACTAAATGTTTAGAAAAACTGTGATTGTGCATTTTTTCTCTGTTCCTTTGAAATTTATGTAATTCTTTATCCAGCCTCTTTCTTTGGAAGGATAAGAAATGACAAACTGTTGGGTTGGCCAAAAAGTTTGTTTGGATTTTTCCATTAAATTATACAAAAAACCTTAATGAACTTTCTGGCCAACTCAATATTAGAGTGTCCAGAAGGAAACAGGGGGCCAATGTGTAGGTATTGAACTGCTTTTCATTTCCACAGAGAAAAAGTTGGGATCAGAGACAGAGAAGAGAGGGTGACAAAGCTAATATTAATTTCCAGATTGCCCCTGAAAACTCTTCTTATCTGTACTACTGCCTAGGTAACTGTGTCTGACTCTTGATGTGACCCCATGGACTACTCAGTCCAAGGAATTCTCCAGGCCAGAATACTGGAGTGGGTAGCCTTTCTCTTCTCCAGGGGATCTTCCCAACCCAGGGATAGAACCCAGGTCTCCCGCATTGCAGGCAGATTGTTTACCAGCTGAGCCACAAGGGAAGACCAAGAAAACATTAAGACTAGCTAAATCACCCTTAGCTAAGTCCTAGTTTTCTCCATTCAAATTCTACCATCTTTGTGGCAGGAAGGTTTGGGGAATAGGAAAGGAAAGCAACTGATAGAACCTGCATCAATCTCCTTCCTCAGTGTTAGTTTAGGTCAGTGTATTTAGCATGTAATTTTCATAGAATTGGTTATATGTGGATGAGGATTATGGCCAGGTCTGTGGAAACAATTCTGTGGAGAGTTTGTGAAAGTTCAATTCCCAGATCAGAAGTTAGGTCTGTTACCAAATTAGATATGAGAGGCCCTCCTCTTAGGGCCCTTGCTGAACTGAAGCCCCACCCCTGCCCAGTCAGGGAGTTCTTTCCTGCTCTGGTTCACCCTGCCAGTGAAGAAAATGAGTTTGGTGCAAGCCAAACAGGCTTTCATTCAATCCCACAGAATGGAGAAAGGGAGCTCAGATTCTAAAGATAACTTCTCTCTGAAGGGTGAGAAGGGTGGGTGGGTAGGGGGGAGCTTTTAAATGTTAAAAGGTAAATTCAGGATCAGAAACTGGGGAAAAGGGTGGAGATTTCTAGGAATAGCTTGTGCATTGCTCAGTCTCTCAGCATATGGCATATCTTGCTTAACAGGGGACAAGTTCCCCCACTGGGCAAAGATCTTAGTCTGGTAATGAAGCAAAGGCAATGTTCTAATGCCTCCAGGTTTCATCTGCACACACATTCCTCTGGTCAAGTCAGATCCAATTGAGGCCGTTGACCACTGAGTATGTCTCAAAGTATAGCTGCAAAGTATCTTTGCCCAATACCAGATAAGCTGGAAACAGAGTTAAATCAGGGCAAGGAAAGTTGTGACCTTTAGCCTACTTTGCCTGATATCTTAAATCTAGGAGGTTCATTCTGGAGATTTTGTTGGGAGCCTTTGTGTCATCGTATTAGAAAACACAAACAACCTGTATGGTTAAAAGCAGTTTCTGCACCTAGAGTCCAGTGACATGGAGCATTAGTGACATGTCTAGAAGTTGGAGAGAACCTTCCTCCTGCATGGAACTCAGCACTGTTTCCACAGTTAAACTTCTGGTACATAGAAAGGGAGAGACAGTGTCTCTTGGCATTGGGTATAGGCATTCCCACGTATGCCATGGAAATTGCAGAATTTTTCCAACTGTATTAGACAAGACTCAAGGGGGAGTCAAAGCAGGATGGGTGGAAGCCACACTGGTACTGAAGCTAACAAAAAGGTTTGAAAGTCCAGCAGAGGCACCCTTTGTAATGCCTAGAGAACACTGGGGAGTTCCTGGGGTGCTCTCTAAGTCCTGAGTGAGGGGTTATAAACAGCAAACTTTGGGGTTAATGCTGTATTTCAATTACCAAAATTAACAAACAAGAACGAAAACACTCAAGAGCTAGTTTTTCTTAGGAAAGGCATAGGCAAGTAGATCCTATGCCAGCTACTGCTCCCTCTCATATATCTGTGCCTGTATCAGTCAGCAAGTTTGCTGTGCAAATCACCTCAGAGTGATAAGGGCCAGCCTGTCCATGCTGATCTTACATACAGAACTCCTGCAACAACTCCAGATATGACAGAAAGTTTTTACCAAAACTTCAGAACCAGTCACCAACCTGACACTTGAATTTATCTGCTTATCCACCATAAATGCAAACTCAGTGACTCCTTCTCACCCCAAATGAAAAAGCTGTTTTTGGATAAAAGCCTAAAAGTGTCATTGATCAGAAGTTTCATGAAAACTAAAATTTAGAACTGTTGATACTACTTTCAGATAAATCTTTTATTCAGAAATGAGCAAGGGGTAAAGTTTTTATGACAAGCCAAGAAACCATTTCTCCACTTAACTCAAAACAACTGTTCAGTCACTGCATGTTTGTTGGATGTCACTTGGTGCCCAGCACTATAATCGACTGGGGAGTTTCTGTTGAGTAAAGGAAACATGGTCTCTTCTCTGGTTGAAACTGCAGTTTAGTGCAGGAAGTTGAGCGTTAATGAAATAAACTCAGTAACAAACACAAATTACTAAGAGAAAAGTGCCCTTCAAGAAAAAAAAGAGCCTAGCTTGCACTTACAACCTAATTACCTGCTTTTGACTGAAGCTCAGGCAAGAACACCCTGAGGAAGTGACATGATGAGAGAGAGTGAAAGATAAAGAAGGTAAACAGGTAAGAGTAACTCAGGTATATTTAAAACCAAAGTGACTAGACAACACCCCAGAACCTCTGCAGTTTGAATAAAATATCCCTAGAGAGAGATGATCTTCAAGAGCACATGCAGTATGAACGATCACCTTTATAAGGATAAGGAGAAATAAAATGCACTTTAAGTGGTGGACACAATCTTAGAATGTAGCTTATAGTCAAACTTTTTATATTATATGCTTGTTTCCCTCAGGTGAGGTGTGTCAGGTATACTGGGTAAGCCTGGGCTCTCTGCATTCAACCCTGACCCCCATCCTTGTGGTTTCTGAAGAGCAGTAACTACCATTATATAATTTGCGTTGTCATTACTGTGATGACAGATACTATCTGCTAAGCATGTAGTAAAGTTTAAAATATTATTATTATATATATATTTTCCACACTGTACAACTTGTGGGACCTTAGTTCCTTGACCAGGAATTGAACCCAGGCCCTCACTGGACCACAAGGGAATTCCCTAAAATAGTCTCAAAATTTCTTAGTATTTTTAATGCGCTACTGTCAAGTAGTAGAAAGAACAATGTAAAAACAGAAAAGCCTGAAAGAGACCCAGACTTGACGCTGGGTATTTAACACTCATAAGGCTTTGATTTCTATCTGCAACTAAATCATTCTATGATCCTGAGAAAGTCACTTATTCTAGTCAACTAATATCCCCATCAATAGTAACAGGAGGGGGTTATTATTTTACTCTCCCTATACTTTTTAAGGGTAGAATAACTCAACCTTGAAGGTACTGAGGCAAGAAAACCTTCTTTCTATACTCTCTTCTTCCTAATTTTTATTATTTTTAAAAAATTAATTAAGGAAGCATTTGTGTCCTTTGTTGGTTTCATGAAATCTTATTCTCCAGAACTTTGAGGCTACTACTTATTTTGTAGCTATCTGAAAAAATTTAAGATCATAAATGTAAAATAATTTTTGAGTACTTCTGTATCAGATCTTCTGTTATTAATAAATATAGATGATCTCATTCAGCTATCAAGACAACTATATGAAGTAGATATTATTACTTCCTCCGTTTTACACATTAAAAAAAAAAAGGATTACAGAGACTAACTTCCCAAGGTGGTAATTTTAGAAAGTGTTAGAGTTGGTATTTTATCTTGAGTCTGGATTCTGAATTGTCTCCTTGCCTAGAACAAATTATGTAACTTTATAGCTGCAATAAAAAAAGAAAAAAAATTTAGCAGATAAATTCTCATTGTACTTGTTTTTTTTATTTCTATTTATAAACTCAAGTGTTTACATCAGGAAACTTCCCAGGTTGCATCCTCCTAGGCCCTTACCTTCCAAGTATCATGGGGTAATTCATGTTACAAATGCATATACCTGCTGCATAGGTTTTTTGTGCAGGCCCACTGTATTAGAATCTCTAGTGGGTATTCATACAATTCTTGAGGACTCTGACATGTTTCACATTTTCCCCAGAAATTCAATCCAGTAGCCTCTGAGTATGAAAACATAAATAAACCACAGAGAAATTAATTAATAATGCCATCCTTTCCACCACTTCTTTGTTGTGAAAACCAAAGAGAATTTCCAGGAAGGAATAAAAATAGACCAAAGTTCACACCTCTCTATGTAATACATTTCCTCAAGGGCATTTGAAATCATAGTTTCAGCTTGTTGGGGGAAACAGAAACCCATGAGAATGTTCTGAAGATTAAAATGCATTCTATTCTCTTTTTTGTTTTTTTTTTTTTAAAGACTATGTTCCATGATCTTGTGTAACTTTGGAACTTGCAGAACTTGATTTCTGAGTCTGAAGATTCAAACCTCCAGTTATGTAAAGGGCAGAGCATGAGAAAACACTTTTCTAATTTGATCTTTAATAAGTCACTCCTCTGTGACTAGACTTGCAGATCTTGTTCACCAAATCTCTTCAGTTGGCATGAAAATAGTGACTAGAAGCAACCGTTCAGCTAATTTAGACAAAAGGGTAGTTAAGTGCTGAAAGGCTATTCTAGGGGTACTAGGTCAGTGATACAAATCAGTCAAAATATTTTAAAGATCAGTATGTTAAATGTGTTACTCATTCACTAACAAATTTCTAAGGCATAAGTTGGGTGAGCTCGGCACACTGCTAATATAATTTCTTTGTGCTCTGACTTCTGCAGGAGTATTGGTGCTTATACATTTTTTCTCTGTCATGGGTTTTCAGAGTAGAATTTTAAAAAAAGGAAATGGGCTTCTAGTTTACTTTCTAGTTTAGTTTCTTGACAGAAAACAAAGTAGTTAACCAGAGCTTCATTTACCCATCTGTTACAACAGAAAATAACATCCACTTTTAGTTATAAGTATTAATGAGCATCATATAGAGTGGGTGCCTTCTCCCTATATTTCTTTGATCTTTTGTAATGCTTAAAATACAGAGGGTAGCGGAATTACTTGCTACCAACATTTTCCCCCCCTGAGGATTATTAAATCTTCCTTTCTGATCATTGTTAATGTTGTACGTGAGTAATAATTCATATCTGACACAATTCCCATTTATGTAATAAAAATACCAGAGTTGCCCCCTGATAGTTTCAGTAGATAAGGTACACACACATAATTTTCTGATCTTAGGACTTTCTATCCAAGGTGCTGCATTGGAGAGTTGATTTTTGAAACTTTCTCCTCCGGGTTTGTTGGCCTGTGAATCACCTCCAGGTGCTCCACTTAATGTTTGTCTGTCTCTCTAAGAATCCAATCTGCTCTACTTAAAAAAGGGCCTTGGAACCAGTTAGCTCTAATCTTATTTTGATAGAGTTCTTCTGAAATTTGGGGCAAAAGGGGTTCATCTGTTCATTCAAGAAATATTTGCAATGCCTGCCATATATTGTTGCTAAATGTGAAAGTATTATGCATGACCCCAGCCTGTGTTACTTGTTTTTTTTCTTTTGGTATTAAAGCCCTCCCAAAATCAAATAAATTGTGGCAAATAATTCCACTACCCTTAAGAATGGCTCAATCCAAAACAATTGTAAGGAAGAGGAAACATTTAAGTTTCTCAATTATTTAGATGCTGAGATTTTCTTTCTTTTCAGATTTTCATTTAATATTGGAATATAGTTCTTTTCCACTATTGTGTTAATTTCAGGTGCATAGCAAAGTGATTCAGTTTGTTATTGTTCAGTTGCTAAGTCGTCTCTGACTCTGCAGCCCTATAGACTGCAGCATGCTGGGCTCCCCTGTCCTTCACTGTCTCCCAGAGTTGGCTCACATTCACATCCACTGAGTCTGTGATGATGTCTAACCATTGTATCCTCTGCTGCCCTCTTCTCCTTTTCAATATTCCCCAGCATCAGGATCTTATACAGTGAGTCGGCTCTTCATATCAGGTGACCCAAAATATTGGAGCTTCAGGATTCAGTCCTTTCAGTGAATATCCATGGTTGATTTCCTTTAGGATTGACTGGTTTGATCTCCTTGCAGTCCAAAGGACTCTCAGGAGTCTTTTACATTACAATTCAAAAGTATCAATTCTTTGGTATTCAGCTTGTTTTATGGTCCAAGTCTCACATCTGTATGTGACTACTTAAAAACCATAGCTTTCACTATATGGACCTTTGTCAGCAAAGTGATGTCTCTGCTTTTTAATATACTGTCTAGATTTGTCATAGCTTTACTTCCAAGGAGCAAGGATCACACACATACACACTTCCCCAAACTTTAAACATTTTTATTTTGTTATCAGGGTATAGCTAGTTAACAGTGTCATGGTAGTTTCAGATGAACGGTGAAGGGACTCAGCCATGCATATTCATGTATCTATTCTCCCCTAAATCCCTCTCCCATCCAGGCTGCCATATAACATTGAGCAGAGATCCATGTGCTACACAATTGATCCTTGCTGGTTATCCATTTTAAATATAGTAGTGTGTACATGACATACATGACCTTCCCAAAGTCCCTAACTATCCTTTCCCCCTGGCAACCATAAGTTTATTTTCTAAGTCTGAGTCTCCTGTAAGTTCATTTGTGTCATTTCTTTTAAGATCCCACATATAAGGTGTGCCATACAATATTTCTCCTTCTCTGTATGACTTACTTCACTTAGTATGACACTTTATAGGTCCATCCGTATTGCTGCAAAATGACATTATTTCATTCTTTTTAAAATAGAAAATGGCTGAGTGGTAGTCCATTTCCCTGGTGGCTCAGATGGTAAAGCGTCTGCCCTCAATACGGGAGACTCAGGTTCGATCCCTGGGTCGGGAAGATCCCCTGGAGAAGGAAATGGCAACCTACTCCAGTATTCTTGCCTGGAAAATTCCATGCACTGGTCAGCTACAGTCCATGGGGTCACAAAGAGTCAGACACAACTGAGTGACTTCACTTCGATATTCCATTGTTTATTATACACAACATCTTTATCCGTTCCTCTGTCAGTGGACATTTAGGTTGCTTCCATGTTTTGGCTGTTGTAAACAGTACTGCAGTGAATATTGGACTGCATGTATTCTTTTGGATCATGTTTTTCTCTGGATATATGCCCAGGAATGGGGTTGCAGGATCGTATGGTAGCTCTATTTTTTTAAGGAACTTATACACTGTTCTCCATACTAGCTGTACTGATTTAAATTCCCACCATCAGCGTAGGGGGTGTTCCTACCCTACATCCTCTCCAGCATTTATTGCTTGTGGATTTTTTGATGATAGCCATTCTGGCTGGTGTGATGTGATATGCTGTTATAGTTTTGATTTGCATTTTTCTAATAATTAGTTATTTCATGTACTTCTTGGCAATCTGTATGTCTTCTTTGGAGAAATGTCTGTTTAGGTCTTCTGCCCATTTGTTGATTTGTTTGTGTTGATGCTTTAAGCATCATGAGCTATTTGTAAATTTTTGAGACTAATCGCTTTCAGTCACATCATTTCAAATATTTTCTCCCATTCTATGGGTTGTCTTTTCATTTTGTTTGTTTTCTTTGCTGTGCAAAAGCTTTTGAGTTTAAACAGGTCCCATTTTTTTCTTTTTGTTTTTATTTCCATTATTCTGGGAGATGAATAGAAAAATATATTGCTGCAAATTATGAGTGTTCTGCCTAAGTTTTCCTCTAGGTATAAATTCAGTGGTGATCCCTAGTAGTTTTCTGGTAGCATTTTTAGGATGATCTATGTGTAATATCATGTAATCTGCAAACAGTGATGGTTTTATTTCTTTTCCAATTTGAGTTCTTTTTATTTCTTTTTCTTTTTTGATGGCCATGGCTAGGACTTCCAAACTGTTGAATGAAAGTGGTAAGAGTGGACATCCTTCTTGTTCCTGATTTTGGCGGAAATGATATCAGTTTTTCACCATTGAGAATAATGTTTCCTGTGGATTTGTCACATACAGCACTTATAATGTTGAGGTAGATTTCCTCTTTGCCAACATTCTCAGGAATTTTTATCATAAATGGGTGTTGAATTTTGTCAGTAGCTTTTTCTGCATCTGTTGAGAAGAATATATAATTTTCATTCTTCAATTTTTAGTATGATATATCATATTGGTTTTGCATATATCAGTGTATCATATTGCATCCCTATGATAAATCCCATTTGATCATGGTATAAGATCCTTTTAATATGTTGTTGGATTCAGTCGGCTAGTATTTTGTTGTGAATTTTTCCATCTATTTTTGCTGAATGATATTGGTCTGTAATTTTCTTTTTCCTGTTTCTTTTTTGGTTTCTTTGTCTAGTTTTTGGTATCAGGGTGATGGTAGCCTCATAGAATGAGTTTGGTAATGTTGCTTCCTCAGCAATTTTTGGGAAGAATTGCAGAAGGAAGTTTTTAACTCTTCTCTGAATGACTGATAGAATTGGCCCATGAAGCTATTTTCTTGAGGACTTTTGTTTGGAAGATTTTTAATCCTGTTCAGTTTCAGTACTTGTGATTGTTCTGTTTATATTTTCTGTTTCTTCCTAATTCAATCTTTGTAAGGTTTTTGTCGATTTGTAAGGTTGTACCTTTGTGAATATTTGTGCATTTCTTCTAGTGTACCCATTTCATTGGCATATAGTTGCTTGTGATGGTCTCTTGAAGTGAAGTTGCTTGTGATGGTTGAAATGAGGTTACTCAGTCGTGTCCGACTCTTTGCAACCTCATGAACACTAGCCAACCAGGCTCCTCCATCCATGGGATTTTCCAGGCAAGAGTACTGGAGTGGGTTGCCATTTCCTTCTCCAGAGGATCTTCCCCACCCAGGGATCGAACCCAGGTCTCCTGCATTGTAGGCAGACGCTTTACCATCTGAGCCACCAGGGAAGTCTTATGATCCTTCATATTTCTATGGCATCATGTTTAACTTCCTTTTCATTTCCAGTTTTACTGATTTGAGTCTTCACCATTTTTTTCTTGGTGAATCTGGCTAAAAAGTTTTTAACAATTTTGTTTATCTCTTCAAAGAATCCATCTTTACTCTTTTGGTCTTTGCTATTGTTGTTTTTGTCTCTATTTATTTCTGCTCTGATCTTTTAAATTTCTTTCTACTAACTTTGGGTTTATTTATTTTTCTTTCTCTAGTCATTTTAGGTGTAAAGTTAGGTTCTTGATTTGATATTTTTCTTATTTCCTGAGTTAGGATTGTATTCCTATAAGCTTCCCTCTTAGATCTTGTTTTGCTGTGTCCTATATATGGGTTTTGGATTGTTGTTTTAATTTATCTCTTAGTATTTTTAAAAATTTCTTCTTTGATTTTTTTCAGTGATCCATTAGTATTTTAGTAACATATGCTTTAGCCTCTGTGTATCTGTGTTTTTTGTAGTTTTTTCCCCATATTTGATTTCTATTCTTATAGCATTGTAGTCAAAAATATGCTTGATATGATTTCAATTTACTGAGGTTTGGTTTGTGATCCAAGATGTGATCTATATGGAGAATGTTGCAAGTGCACTTCAGAAGAAAGTACATTCTGCTGCTTTTAGATGGAATGCCCTATAAATATCAATTAAGACTGTCTAGGATAACATATCATTTAATTTTCTATCTGGTTTATCTGTTCATTGATGACATTGGTATGTTAAAGTCCCTCACTGTTACTATGTTAATATCAGTTTCCCCTTTTATTGATGTTAGCATTTGCTTTATATGTTGACATGCTCAGATACTGGGTACATATATGCCATTATATCTTCTTGAATTGAGCCTTTGATTGTTGCATGCATGTGTACGGACTCGCTTCAGTTGTGTCCAACTCTGTGTGACCCATTAGACTCTACTCCGCCAGACTCCTCTGTCCAAGGGATTCTTTAGGCAAGGATACCAGAGTGGGTCGCCATACCCTCCTCCAGGGTCTTCCTGACCTACGGTTCGAACCTGCATCTCTTTTGTCTCCTGCATTGACAGTCAGGTTCCTTAACACTAGTGCTACCTGGTCTTTACTTGTCTTTTGTAACAGTCTATTTTAGCATCTATTTTGTCTTATATGAGTATTACTTACTCCAGTGTTATTTTGATGTCAGTTTTCATGGAATATCTTTTTGGATCCTGTCACCTTCACCATGTTGTTCAATCATGTCCAACTGTTTGTGACCCCATGGACTGCAGCATGACAGGCTTCCCTGTCCTTCACTATCTCCCAGAGTTGGGGTCATACAGAGTCGGACATGACTGAAGTGACTTAGCAGCAGCAGCAGCAGCAGCAGGGCAGGGTAGAGGCTCCCCTTCAAGGAAAATATGAAAGAATGTCTGAACTGTTCTGCGCTTACTGCACATGAATGAACGCAACTGTGTGGTAGTTTGAACATTTACTGGCTTTGCCCTTCTTTGGGACTGGAATGAAAGCTGACTTTTTTGAGTACTCTTGTCACTGCTGAGTTTCCTAAATTTGCTGGCATACTGAGTGCAGCGCTTTCACAGCATCATCTTTTAGGATTTGAAGTAGTTCAGCTGGAATTCCATCACCTCCACTAGCTGTGTTCGTAGTAATGCTTCCTAAGTCCCACTTGACTTCACACACCAGGATGTCTTGTCTAGGTGAGTGACCATACCATAGTGGTTACCCAGGTCATTAATACCTTTTTCGTTTAGTTCTTCAGTGTATTCATGCAACCTCTTCTTAATCTCTTTTACTTCTCTGTTAGGTCCATACTGTTTCTGTCCTTTATTGTGCCCATCTTTGCATGAAAGGATCCCTCGGACTCTGATTTTCTTGAGATCTCTAAGCTTTCCTATTTTATTTTTTCCCTCTTTTTCTTTGAATTGTTTATTTAAGAATGCCTTCTTATCTCTCCTTGCTATTCTTTGGAACTCTGCATTCAGATGGGTATATCTTTCCTTTTCTCCTTTGCCTTTTGCTGCTCTTCTTTTTTTAGCTATTTGTAATGCATCCTCAGACAACCTTTTTGCCTTATTGCATTTCTTTTTCTTTTTTAAAAATTTATTTTATTGTAATTGGAGGCTAATTACTTAACAATATTGTGGTGGATTATGCCATACATTGGTATGAATCAGCCATGGGTGTACATGTGTCCCCTCTCCTGAACCCCCTTCCCATCTCCCTCCACATGCCATCTCTCTGGGTTGTCCGAGTGCACTGACTTTGTGTGCCCTGTTTCATGCATCGTTGTTGGAGTGGTCATCTATTTCACATATGGTAATATATATCTTTCAATGCTATTGTCTGAAATCATCACAACCTCGCCTTATCCCACAGAGTCCAAAAGTTTGTTCTTTATATCTGTGTCTTTTGCTGTCTTGCATATAGGGTTGTCATTACCATCTTTCTAAATCCAATGTATATGCATTAGTATACTGTACTGGTGCTTTTCTTTCTGACTTACTTCAGTCTGTATAATAGGCTCTAGTTTCTTCCACCTCATTAGAACTGATTCAAATGCTTTCTTTTTAATAGCTGAGTAATATTACATTGTGTATATGTACCACAGCTTTCTTATCCATTTGTCTGCTGATGGACATCTAGGTTGCTTCCATGTCCTGGCTATTATAAACAGTGCTGCGATGAACATTGGGGTACACGTGTCTCTTTCAATTCTGGTTTCCTCAGTGTGTATGCCCAGCAGTGAGATTGCTGTGTCATAACTTATATGCAGAGTAAATCATGAGAAATGCTGGACTGGAAGAAACACAAGCTGGAATCAAGATTGCTGGCACAAATATCAATAACCTCAGATAGGCGGATGACACCACCCTTATGGCAGAAAATGAAGAGGAACTAAAAAGCCTCTTGATGAAAGTAAAAGAGGAGAGTGAAAAAGTTGGCTGAAAGCTCAACATTCAGAAAACGAAGATCATGGCATCCGGTCCCATCACTCCATGGGAAATGGATGGAGAAACAGTGGAAACTGTGTCACTTTATTTTTGGGGGCTCCAAAATCACTGCAGATGGTGATTGCAGCCATGAAATTAAAAGTCGCTTACTCCTTGGAAGAAAAGTTACGACCAACCTAGATAGCATATTCAAAAGGAGAGACATTACTTTGCCGACTAAGGTCTGTCTAGTCAAGGCTATGGTTTTTCCAGTGGTCGTGTATGGATGTGAGAGTTGGACTGTGAAGAAAGCTGAGCACTGAAGAATTGATGCTTTTGACCTGTGGTGTTGGAGAAGACTCTTGAGAGTCCCTTGGACTGCAAGGAGATCCAACCAGTCCATTCTGAAGGAGATCAACCCTGAGATTTCTTTAGAAGGAATGATGCTAAAGCTGAAACTTGGAGCCCCCAAAATAAAGTCCGACACAGTTTCCACTGTTTCTCCATCTATTTCCCATGGAGTGATGGGATTAATTATAGTAATTTTCTGGTGGTGTCTTTAGGGTTTTCAATATAAAGGATCAATTTATCTGCAGACAGAGTTTTACTTCTTCTTTTCCAATCTGGATTCCTTTTATTTCTTTTTCTTTTCTAATTGCTCTGGCTAAAACTTCCAAACCTATGTTGAATAGAAGTGGTGAGGGTGGGCACCGTTGTTTTGTTCCTGACTTTACAGGAAATATTTTCAGTTATTTTGCCATTGAGGATAATATTTGCTGTGGTTTTATCATGCTGCTACTGCTAAGTCGCTTCAGTTGTGTCCGACTTGAAACTTGGAGCCCCCAAAATAAAGTCCGACACAGTTTCCACTGTTTCTCCATCTATTTCCCATGGAGTGATGGGATTAATTATAGTAATTTTCTGGTGGTGTCTTTAGGGTTTTCAATATAAAGGATCAATTTATCTGCAGACAGAGTTTTACTTCTTCTTTTCCAATCTGGATTCCTTTTATTTCTTTTTCTTTTCTAATTGCTCTGGCTAAAACTTCCAAACCTATGTTGAATAGAAGTGGTGAGGGTGGGCACCGTTGTTTTGTTCCTGACTTTACAGGAAATATTTTCAGTTATTTTGCCATTGAGGATAATATTTGCTGTGGTTTTATCATGCTGCTACTGCTAAGTCGCTTCAGTTGTGTCCGACTCTGTGTGACCCCATAGACGGCAGCCCACCAGGCTCTGCCGTCCCTGGGATTCTCCAGGCAAGAACACTGGAGTGGGTTGCCATTTCCTTCTCCAATGCATGAAAGTGAAAAGTGATAGTGAAGTCACTGAGTCTTGTCCAACTCTCAGCAACCCCATGGACTGCATCCCACCAGGCTCCTCCATCCATGAGATTTTCCAGGCAAGAGTACTGGAGTGGAGTGCCATGGCTTTTTATTATGTTGAGGAATGTTCTTTCTATGCCTGCTTTCTGGAGAGCTTTTATCATAAATGGGTGTTCAAGTTTGTTAAAAGCTTTTTCTGCATCTGTTGAGTTAATTATATGTTTTTTATCTTTAAATTTGTTAATGTGGTGTATGACATTGATTGATTCGTAAATATTGCATTTCTAGGATAAAGCCCGCTTGGTTATGATGTATAAGCTTTTTAATATGCTGGTGGATTCTGTTTGCTAGCATTTTGGTGAGTATTTTTGCATCTAATTTCATCAGTGATATTGACCTGTAGTTTTCTTTCTTTGTGGCATCTTTGTCTGGTTTTGGTACTAGAGTGATGGTGTCCTCATAGAATGAGTTTGGGAGTTTACCTTCCTCTTTGATTTTCTGGAAGAGCTTGCGTAGGATAGGTATTAGCTCTTCTCTAAATTTTTGGTAGAATTCAGCTGTGAAGCCGTCTGGTCCTGGGCTTTTGTTTGTTGGAAGATTTTTTATTACAGTTTTGATTTTCATGTTTGTGATGGGTCAGTTAGGATTTCCTATTTATTCCTGGTTCAGTTCTGGAAAGTTATAGTTTTTCTAAGAATTCGTCTATTTCTTCCAAGTTGTCCATTTTATTGACATAGAGTTGCTGATAGTAGTCTCTTATGATCCTTTGTATTTCTGTGTTTTATGTTGCAGTTTCTCCATTTTCATTTCTAATTTTGTTGATTTGATTCTTCTCCCTTTTTTTCTTGATAAGTCTGGCTAATTGGTTTGTATATTTTATTTATCTTCTCAAAGATCCAGCTTTAATTTTGTAAGTTTTTGCTATAGTCTTATAGTCTTCTTTACTACTTTTTCATTTATTTCTTTCCAATTTTTATGATTTCTTTGTTTCTTCTAGGCCTTGGGTTCTTCGTTTCTTCTTTTTCTATTTGCTCTAGGTGTAAAACTAGGTTATTTATTTGATTTTTCTCTTGTTTCTTGAGGTAAGCTTGTATCGCTGTGAATCTTCCCCTTAGTACTGCTTTTACTGAATCCTATTGGTTTTCGGTTGTTGTGTTTTCATTTTCATTAGTTTCTATGCATGTTTTGATTTCCTTTTTAATTTCTTTCTTGATATGTTATTTTTTCAGAAGCATGTTGTTTAGCCTCCATAGGTTTGGATTTTTAATAGTGTTTTTTTTTTTCTGTAGTTGACATCTAATCTTACTGCATTGTGATCAGAAAAGTTGCTTGAAATGCTTTCTTTTTTTTTTTTTTTTGAATTTACCAAACTGTAAAATCTGCTAGATTTATGGCCCAGGATGTGATCTATCCTGGAGAATGTGCTCTGTGCACTTGATAAAAAAGTTAAATTCATTGTTTTGTGGTGAAATGTCCTCTGTTCAGTTCAGTTTATTAGCTCAGTCATGTGAAATGCTTTCTTTTTTTTTTTTTTTTGAATTTACCAAACTGTAAAATCTGCTAGATTTATGGCCCAGGATGTGATCTATCCTGGAGAATGTGCTCTGTGCACTTGATAAAAAAGTTAAATTCATTGTTTTGTGGTGAAATGTCCTCTGTTCAGTTCAGTTTATTAGCTCAGTCATGCCTTACTCTTTGTGACCTCATGAACCGCAACACACCAGGCTTCTTTGTCCATCACCTGCTCCCAGAGTTTACCCAAACTCATGTCCATTGAGTGATGAGTGATGTCATCCAACCATGTCATCCTCTGTCATTCTCTTATCTGCCTGCCCTCAATCTTTCCCAGCATCAGGATCTTTTCAGATGACTCAGATCATTGCATCACGTGGCCAAAAGTATTGACGTTTTTTCATTGTTTTGTGGTGAAATGTCCTCTGTTCAGTTCAGTTTATTAGCTCAGTCATGCCTTACTCTTTGTGACCTCATGAACCGCAACACACCAGGCTTCTTTGTCCATCACCTGCTCCCAGAGTTTACCCAAACTCATGTCCATTGAGTGATGAGTGATGTCATCCAACCATGTCATCCTCTGTCATTCTCTTATCCGCCTGCCCTCAATCTTTCCCAGCATCAGGATCTTTTCAGATGACTCAGATCATTGCATCACGTGGCCAAAAGTATTGACGTTTCAGCTTCAACATCAGTCCTTCCAATGAACACCCAGGACTGATCTCCTTTAGGATGGACTGGTTGGATCTCCTTGCAGTCCAAGGGACTCTCAAGATCTTCTCCAACACCACAGTTCAAAAGCATCAGTTCTTCTGTGCTCAGCTTTCTTTATGGTCCAACTCTCACATCCATACATGACTACTGGGAAAACCATAGCCTTGACTAGATGGACCTTTGCTGACAAAGTAATGTGTCTGCTTTTGAATATGCTCTCTAGGTTGGTCATAACTTTTCTTCCAAGGAGTAAGCATCTTTTAATTTCATGGCTGCAGTTACCATCTGCAGTGATTTTGGAGCCCCCCAAATAGTCAACCACTGTTTCCACTGTTTCCCCATCTATTTCCCATGAAGTGATAGGACCAGATGCCATGATCTTCATTTTCTGAATGTTGAGCTTTAAATCAACTTTTTCACTCTCCACTTTCACTTTCCTCAAGAGGCTTTTTAGCTCTTTACTTTCTGTCATAAGGGTGATGCCATCTGCATATCTGAGTTTATTGATATTTCTCCCAGCAATCTTGATTCCAGCTGTGCTTCTTCCAGCCCAGCGTTTCTCATGATGTACTTTGCATATAAGTTAAATAAGCAGAGTGACGATAGACAGCCTTGACATGTTCCTTTTCCTATTTGGAACCAGTCTGCTGTTCCATGTCCAGTTCTAACTCTTGCTTCCTGACCTGCATACAGGTTTCTCAAGAGGCAGGTCAAGTGGTCTGATATTCCCATATCTTTCAGAATTTTCCACATTTTATTGTTACCCACACAGTCGAAGGCTTTGGCATAGTCAATAAGGAAAAATAGATTTTTTGGGGGGGACTCTCTTGCTTTTTTGATGATCCGGCAGATGTTGGCAATTTGATCTCTGGTTCTTCTCCCTTTACTAAAACCAGCTTGAACATCTGGAAGTTCACGGTTCATGTATTGCTCAAATGTCCTATAGATATCAATTAGCTATAACTGACCCAGTGTATCATTTAAAGTTTGTGATTCCGTGTTAATTTTCTGTTTGGTTGATCTATCCATAGGTGTGAGTGGAGTATTAAAGTCTCCCACTACTATTGTGTTACTGTTAATTTCCCCTTTCTTACTTGCTAGCATTTGCCTTATGTATTGAGTTACTCCTGTGTTGGGTGCATGTATATTTATAACTTTTATATCTTCTTGGATTGATCCTTTGATCATTATATAGTGGCCTTCTTTGTCTCTTTTCATGGTCTTTATGTCAAAGTCTATTTTATCTAATATGAGTATTGCCAGTCTTGCTTTCTTTCGGTCTCCATTTGCATGAAATATCTTTTTCTAGTCCTTCACTTTCTGTCTGTATGTGTCACTTGGTTTGAGGTGGGTTTCTTGTACACAGAATATATAGGGGTCTTGTTTTCATATCCATTCAGCCAGTCTTTGTCTTTTGGTTGGGCATTCAACTCATTTACATTTAATGTAATTATTGGTAATAAGTACGATCCTGGTGCCATATACTTGTTGTTTTGGATTAGAGTTTAACCTTTTCTGTGTTTTCTGTCTAGAGAAGATCCTTTGTCATTTGTTGAAGAACTAGTTTGGTGATGCCAAATTCTGTCAGCTTTTGCTTATCTGTAAAGCTTTTGATTTCTCCTTCATATCTGAATGAGATCCTTGCTAGGTATAGTAATCTGGGTTGTAGGTTTTTCTCTTTCATCACTTGAAGTATGTTCTGCCAATCCATTCTGGCCTGGGGAGTTTCTGTTGAAAGATCAGCAGTTACCCTCTTGTGTGTTATTTGTTGCTTTTCCCTTACTCCTTTTAATATTTGTGTTTGATCTTCATTAGTTTGATTAATATGTCTCTTGGGATGTTTCATCTTGGATTTATCCTGTTTGGCACTCTTTGTGTTTCTTGGACTTGAGTGGCTATTTCCTTCCCCATTTTAGGAAAGTTTTCAACTATTACCTCCTGAAGTATTTTCTCATGCCCTTTCTTTTTGTCTTCTTCTTCTGGTGCTCTAATCATTCAAATATTGGGGCATTTAACATTGTCCCAAAGGTCTCTAAGGTTGTCCTCATTGTTTTACATTCTTTTTTCTTCTTTGCTTCCTTTATTTCCACCATTCTATCTTCCACCTCACTTATCCTATCTTCTGCTTCAGTTATTCTACTGAGTGCTTTTGATCTCAGCTATTGCATTATTCATTATTGTTGACTTCTTTATTTCTTCTAGGTCCTTGTTAAACATTTCTTGCATCTTCTGAACTCTTGTCTCTAGTCTTATTTATCTGTAACTCCATTTTGTTTTCAAGATTTTGGGTCATTTGTACTACCATTATTGTGAATTCTTTTTCAGGTAGACTCCCTTTCTTCTTCTCTCTTGTTTGGTTTGCTGGACATTTATCATGTTCCTTTACTTGCTGAATATTTCTCTGCCTTTTCATCTTCTGTAGAAGATGATGCCCTTTCTGTTGGGTGGAAATTCATAGTTCCTCTTTATTGTGGAGCCTGCTTCCTGTGGATGGGTTGGACTAGTGGCTTGCAAAGGTTACCTGGTTAGGGGAGCTTGTATCTGTGTTCTGGTGAGTGGAGCTGGGTCTCTTCTCTCTGGAGTGAAATGAAGTGTTCATAGTGAGTTTTGGGGTGTCTATGGGTTTGGCATGGCTTTGGGCAGCTTGTCTCTTAATATTCAGGGCTGTGTTCCTGCTTTACTGGAGAATTAGCATGATATGTCTTGTTCTGGAACTTGTTGACTCTTGTTGGCTTGGTTTTATTGTAGGTATGGAGGCTTTTGGATGAGCTCTTGTCTATTAATGTTCCTTGGAATCAGGAGTTGTCTGATTTTCTCAAGTTTTGGAGTTAGGCCTCTTGCCTCTGGCTTTCAGTCTTATTCTTACAGTAGCCTAAAGACTTCTCCATCCATACACTACAGATGATAAACATCTAGGTTAATGGTGAAACAATTCACAGTAAGGGACACCCAGATAGGTTCACAGAGTTATATGGAGAAGGGAAGAGGGAGATAGAGGTGACCAGGCGGGAGAAGAGGGGGAATCAAAAGGGGAGAGAACAGTCTAGTCAGTAATCAATTCCCTATGTGCTCTCCACAGCCTGGAACACCCAGAGAGATTCACAGTGTTCCATAGAGAAGAGAAAAGGGAGCAGGGAGATAGAGGTGACCAGGAGGAGAAGAGGGAGAGTCAAAACGGGAGAGACCAGTTTAGTCAGTAATCGTTCCCTAACTATTCTCCACAGCCCAGAACACTCAGAGAGATTCACAAAGTTAAGTAGAGAAAAAAAGGGGGAGGAGGGAGATAGAGATGACCTGGGGGAGAAAAGGGAGAGTCAAAAGGGGAGAGAGCAGTCTAGCCTGTAATCACACCCCTAAGTGAAAATCAATACTGAAGATTAGCTTCTTAAGTGTACAAAATTGGCAACAAACACCAAAAAGAAAAGATTTAAAATCTAGAGTAGAGGTTCAGTTCAGTCCAGTCACTCAGTTTTGTCTGATTCTTTGCAACCCCATGAACTGCAGCACGCCAGGCCTCCCTGTTCATCACCAACTCCTGGAGTTCACTCAGACTTGCCTCCATCGAGTCAGTGATGCCATCCAGCCATCTCATCCTCTCTCGTCCCCTTCTCCTCCTGCCCCCAATCCCTCCCAGCATCACAGTCTTTTCCAATGAGTCAACTCTTCATGTGAGGTGGCCAAAGTACTGGAGTTTCAGCTTCAGCATCATTCCCTCCAAAGAAATCCCAGGGCTGATCTCCTTCAGAATGGACTGGTTGGATCTGCTTGCAGTTCAAGGGACTCTCAAGAGTCTTCTCCAACACCACAGGTCAAAAGCATCAATTCTTCAGCACTCAGCCTTCTTCACAGTCCAACTCTCACATACATACATGACCACTGGAAAAACCATAGCCTTGACTAGACAGACCTTAGTCGGCAAAGTAATGTCTCTGCTTTTGAATATGCTATCTAGGTTGGTCATAACTTTTTTTCCAAGGAGTAAGCATCTTTTAATATCATGGCTGCAGTCCCCATCTGCAGTGATTTTGGAGCCCCCCAAAATGAAGTCTGACACTGTTTCCACTGTTTCCCCGTCTATTTCCCATGGAGTGATGGGACCGGATGCCACAATCTTCATTTTCTGAATGTTGAGCTTCAAGCCAACTTTTTCACTCTCCACTTTCATCAAAAGTAGAGGTTAGACTCTCAAAATAATTAAAAATACAAAACAAAATTATTCACAAAATTATAATATATATATATGAAATTTGCTTTAAAAATAAAGTCTTGTTTTGCAAGGTAATAGTAGGTTTTAAAAATGAAAATTAAAGAAGTAATAAAGGACTAAGGTCCATCTAGTCAGGGCTGTGCTTTTTTTTGTGGTCATGTATGGATGTGAGAGTTGGACTGTGAAGAAGGCAGAGCACCAAAGAATTGATGCTTTTGAACTGTGGTTTTGAACTGTTGAAGTCTCTTGAGAGTCCCTTGGACTGCAAGGAGATCCAACCAGTCCATTCTGAAGGAGATCAGCCCTGGGATTTCTTTGGAAGGAATGATGCTAAAGCTGAAACTCAAGTACTTTGGCCACCTCATGCGAAGAGTTGACTCATTGGAAAAGACTCTGATGCTGAGAGGGATTGGGGACAGGAGGAGAAGGGGATGACAAAGGATGAGATGGCTGGATGGCATCACTGACTCGATGGACGTGAGTCTGAGTGAACTCAGGCAGTTGATGAACTTCTGTAATTGCGTGCTGCAATTCATGGGGTCACAAAGAGTCAGACACGACTGAGTAACTGAACTGAAAGGACTTTAACTAATTAAAAAGTGGTAATAGTAAGAATGTTATTTAGTAATTTCTCTGGAGCTGTTGTAGGCAGTGTGAGGTCAGTTAAGTTTCAGATAGTTTCTTGTTTCAGCTTGTACTTGTTCTCGATCTATAGTCCCCCTCCAATGCTTAGTCAGTATTAACTACAGGTTTTTACTATGTTGCACCTGTCACTTCCATAGCAGTTCTGTCTTTATTTTGACTTTCTCTGCTTGCAAGTGTCTTCAGTGTCTATTTTCCACCCTGATGCAAGGGGGTGAAAGGTGGTCACTTATTTAGGCTCACTTCACTTGTGTTGTGGAGAGGGAGGGGCACTGCAAACTAATATCGCTGGCATGTGTGTGGAGTACCTGTAGTGTATAGAGCACATTGGGTTTGCCCCAGCTCAAGGCAGCATGTGCTTCCTGGGTCTACACTGCTCAGTCTCCAGGGTGCTCTGCAGTTTCACTGTCCAAAGCGGGCCCTGCATTTCATGCACTTCTAAGGTCTAAGCCACTCAGGTTCTCGGGTACTCCGCAAGGACACAGTCTCTGTTGGATGTGCGTTTTTGTGCCTTTCCCAGGTCTGAGCAGCTCAGGCGACCAGGTGTTTGGCAAGTGGACTGTCCCAGGTGGGCCATGCATCTTAATCACTTCCCCAGTCCCGGCCACTCAGTTTCCCGGCTGTGCTGTGTGTCTGCTCTGGGGAGCTGATCTCAGGCTGCAACCCTCCTGGCAGATGTCAACCATCCAGGATCCCAGGGAAACGTGGTTAGCAACTGGGAGCCTGCTCACAGTTTGGTGGAGGATGGCAATTTCTGGGGCCAAGATTGGAGCAGCCCCTTGCCATCTGGCTCTGGCTGTGCACGCCTGCCTCTCTGACTCCACTGGTGGGGACGGGCCTGTACACAGCTGGCTAGCTCTCCTTTGCTATTAGCTCAATCCTTTGTTCTGTGAGCAGGCCAGGCTGCGTGTTAGAGCCTTTTTCAGGAAAGTTCCTTTTTTTCTTTCTTTGGTGATCCCACAGTTTGAGTTGCTGTCTCACGTTAGCTCCCTCAGATTGTCCTAAGGGCATTCAGGCCCGGTCCTTACCCTAAGCACCAATCGTGCAGCCTGCGCCTCCCTGTCCAGCCTCCTCTCGCTGGCGGGGACTGTGAGCGTCTGCAGCTCGTATTCTGTGTGTATGTGTGTTTTTTTTTTTTCCTCCTGGTTATTTTGCACTCTGAGATTCCACAACTCCCCACAGACTGGCCTGTGAGAGGGTTTCTTACTGGAAACTTTTCCTCCTTCATGACTCCCTCTCCAGGATGGGTCTGCATTGCTAACTCATTTGTCTCTCTTTTTGTCTTTTATATTTTGTCTTACCTCCTTTCAAAGAGAATGGGCTGCCTTTCTGGGTGCCTGGTGTTCCTTTGCCAGCATTCAGAAGTTGTTTTGTGGAAGTTGCTCAGCATTCAGATGATCTTTTGATAAATTTGTGGGAGAGAAATTGGTCTCCCCATCCTATTCCTCTGCCATCTTGGGACCATGTCCCCCTCTCCCCCACCCCAACCCCCTGACACACCACACATTTCTTTTTCTTGGGGATGGTTTTGGTCACTGCCTCCTGTACAATGTTATGAATCTCTGTCCATAGTTATTCATGTACTCTATCAGGTCTAATCCCTTGAATCTATTTGTCACTTCCACTGCATAATCATAAGTGATTTGATTTAGGTCATACCTGAATTGCCTACTTTCTTATATTTAAGTATGAATTTTGAAATAAGCTCATGAGTTGAGCCACAGTCAGCTCAGTCTTGTTTTTGCTTACTGTATAGAGCTTCTCAGTCTTCAGCTGCAAAGAATATAATCAGTCTGATTTCATTATTGATCCTCTGGCGATGTCCATATATACAGTCATCTCTTGTGTTGTTGGATGAAGATTTTATTTTATGACCAATGTGTTCCCTTGGCAAAACTGTTAGCCTTTGTCATGCTTCATTTTGTACTCCAAGGCAAAACTTGCCTGTTACTCCTGGTATCTCTTGATTTCCTACTTTTGCATTCCAGTCTCCTGTGATGCAAAGGGATCTTTTTTGGGTGTTAGTTCTAGAAGGTCTTATAAATCTTCATAGAACCATTCAAGTTCAACTTCTTTGGCATTAGTGGTTGGGGCATACACCCTTTGAGACCCTGTGGACAGTAGCTTGCCAGGCTCCTCTGTCCGTGGAACTCTTCAGACAAGAAGACTGGGGTGGATTGCCATTGCCTTTTCCAGGGGATCTTCCCAACCCAAGCTCTTGTATTGCAGGCTGATTCTTTACCAGTTGAGCTATTGACTTGCTGCATTTTCATTTTAGCATGTATGTGTCAGTTGATCTGAAGGTGGGTTCTTGGGGATAGCATTATTTTGGGGTATTCTTTTTGTATCCATTAAGGCATCCTATGTCTTTCGGTTGGAACGTTTAACCAATTTACATTAATTATCAATGCATGTCATTATGTACATTTTGTTAATTGTTTTAGTTTCTTTAGGTATTTTTTCTTCCCTTCTGCTTTTGTTTTCTTGTGATTGATTCTTTGTGTGTGTGTGTGTGTGTGTGTCTCTAATATAGATTTTTAATTTGCAGTTACCATGAGGTTTTGAAATAGCAGTCCAATATATGTACATATTATATATATATAGTAAATTGTCTTCAGTTGCTGTTCTCTTAATTTTAAATTCATGACCAATATCGTGCATTTATAATGTCCTTTTCTCATGATTGCTGGTTTTGATATGACACTTTGTGTGGATGATTTCCTACCTTTACTGCATCTTGCTTTTACCAGTGTTCAGTTCAGTTACTCAGTTGTGTCAAACTCTTTGCGACCCCCATGAACCACAGCACACCAGGCCTCCCTGTCCATCACCAACTCCCAGAGTCCGCCCAAACCCATGTCCATTGAGTCAGTGATGCCATCCAACCATCTCATCCTCTGTTGTCCCCTTCTCCTCCTGTGAGCTTTCTTATTTATAAATTTGTTGGTTGTAGTTATGGCCTTTTCTTTTTTGCTTAGAGAATTTCCTTTAGTATCAGTTGTAAAGCTAGTTTGATGGTGCTGAATTCTTAGTTTATACTTGTGTATAACACTTTAATTTTTTCTATCAAATCTGAACAAGAACTTTGCAGGGTAGAGTATTCTTGGTTGTAGATCTTCACTTTGATCACTTTAATTATATCATGGCTCTCCCTGCTGGTCTGCAGAGTTTCTGCTGAAAAATCAACAGATTGTTTTCATGTCTCAGCTGTTGTAAACAGTGCTACATGAATTCTTAGTTTATACTTGTGTATAACACTTTAATTTTTTCTATCAAATCTGAACAAGAACTTTGCAGGGTAGAGTATTCTTGGTTGTAGATCTTCACTTTGATCACTTTAATTATATCATGGCTCTCCCTGCTGGTCTGCAGAGTTTCTGCTGAAAAATCAACAGATTGTTTTCATGTCTCAGCTGTTGTAAACAGTGCTACAACGAATATTGGGGTGCCTGTATCCTTTTGAACCAGGTGTTTCTCCAGGTGTTTGCCTAGGAGTGAAATTGCTATGTGATTTGGTAGCTCCATTTTTAGTTTTTAGTGAATTTCCTGACTGTTTCAGTAAAGAACGGTAGTGATGTACTTTCCCACAAACAGTAGAGGAAGATTCCCTTTTCTTCCCACCTTCTCCAGCATCTGTTGTTTATATATTTTTAGATAAGGATCTTTCTGACTGCTGTCAGGTGATAATCTCATTGTGGTTTAGATTTGCTTTTCTCTAGTAATTAGTGCTGTCCAGCATCTTTTCAGAGCTTCCCTGATAGCTCAGTTGGTAAAGAATCTGCCTGCAGTGCAGGAGACCCCAGTTTGACTCCTGGATTAGGAAGATTTGCTGGAGAAGGGATAGGCTACCCAGTCCCGTATTCTTGGGCTTCTCTGAGTTGGACTGTGAAGAAGGCTGAGCGCCGAAGAATTGATGCTTTTGAACTGTGATATTGGAGAAGACTCTTGAGAGTCCCTTGGACTGCAAGCAGATCCAACCAGTCCATTCTAAAGGAGATCAACCCTGATGCTAAAGCTGAAACTCCAGTACTTTGGCCACCTCATGCGATGAGTTGACTCACTGGAAAAGACTCTGATGCTGGGAAGGATTGGGGGCAGGAGGAGAAGGGGACAACAGAGGATGAGATGGCTGGATGGTATCACTGACTTGATGGATGTGAGTCTGAGTGAACTCCGAGAGTTGGTGATGGACAGGGAGGCCTGGCGTGCTGCAATTCATGGGGTCACAAAGAGTCGGACTCGACTGAGCCACTGAACTGAACTGTGTCTCAGCTGGTAAAGAATCTGCCTGTAGTGGGAGATCTGGGTTCAGTCCTTGGGTTGGGAAGATCTGCTGGAGAAGGGAAGGATACCCACTTCAGTATTCTGGCCTGTAGAATTCGTGGACTGTGTAGTCCATGGGGTTGCAAAGAGTCGCACACGACTGAGTGACTTTCAGTTTCACTTTCAGCATTTTTTCATGTAACTCTTGCTCATCTGTATATCTTCTTTGGAGAAACGACTCCTCTGGTCTTCTGCTTGTTTTTGTTTTTTTTATATTGAGCCACATAAGCCATTTGTAAATTTTGGAGACTAATCCCTTGTCAGTTGCATTATTTGTAAATATCTTCTATTCTGTGGGTTGTCTTTTTGTCAAAGCTCCTGGGAAAGCTTTTAAATTTAATTAGGTTGACTCATTGGAAAAAACTTTGATGCTGGGAGGGGTTGGGGGCAGGAGGAGAAGGGAACGACCGAGGATGAGACAGCTGGATGGCAACACTGACTCGATGGACGTGAGTCTGAGTGAACTCTGGGAGTTGGTGATGGACAGGGAGGCCTGCCATGCTGCGATTCATGGGGTCACAGAGAGTCAGACACAACTAGGTGACTGAACTGAACATTTGTTTATTTTTATTTCCATTACTATGGTAATGGCTCAAAAAAGATCTTCCTGTGATTTATATCAAAAGATACTCTATATTTTTTTCTTAGAGATTGATAGTGTCTGGTCTTACATTTAGGTCTTAATCCTTTTATAATTTATTTTGTGTATTGTGTTAAAGAATGTTTTAATTTCATCTTCTACAATTAGCTGTCTACTTTTCCCAGCACCATTCATTGAAGAAACTATCTGTCCTCCAGTGTATAGTCTTGTCTCCTTGGTTGACTGTAGGTGTATTAGTTAATTTCTGGGCTTTCTGTACTGTTGCATTGACTTACATTTCTATTTTCATACTATTTTCATATTATTTGATTGTAACTTTGTAAAATAGTGTGAAGTCAGGGAGCCTGATTCCTTCAGCTCCTTTTTTCCCTCAAGATTACTTTGAATATTTAGTCTTTTGGGTCCATAAAAGTTTAAGATTTTTTGTTCTAATTCTGTGAAAAATGGCATTGGCAATTTGATAGAGACTGGAATCTTCCAGTCCAAGAACATGGTGTATCTCTCTGTGTCATTTTGATTTCTTTCATCACTGTCTTATGGTTTTGAGGTACAAATATTTTGTCTCTTAAGGTAGGCTTATTCCTAGATATTGTATTCTTTTTGATGAGATGGTAAACAGGATTGTTTCCTTAATTTCTCTCCCTGATTTTTTTTATTGTAAGTGTATAGAAGGGTAACAGATTGCTGTGTGTAAATCTTGTAAACTGCAGCCTTACCAAATTTGTTTATAATCTGATAGTTTTCTAGTATCAGCTTTTGTATTTTCCAAGTATAATATTATGTCTTCTGCAAACAAAGACAGCTTTATTTTTTCTTTTCTAATTTGGTGCCACTTCTTTCTTCTTCTTTTCTAATTTTTATGGCTAGGACTTTGAAAACTACGTGAGTAAAAGCGGCAAGAATGGACATCCTTGTGTTATTCGTGATTTCTTAGAGGAAGTGTTTTTAGCTTTTCATTGTTGAGTATGACGTTAGCTCTAGGTTTGTCATTTTTCAGTTGTTGCTGTTCAGTTGCTAAATTGTGTTGACCCTTTGTAACCCCATGGACTGCAGCCCACTGGGCCTCTCTGTCCATGGGGTTCTCCAGGCAGGAATACTGGAGAGTGTTGCCATTTCCTTCTCCAGGGGATCTTCCTGGACCAGGGATTGGCCCCACCTCTCTTGCATGGGCTAGCATATTCTTTACCACTGAGCCTCCAGGGAATACTGGGCCTCTCTGTCCATGGGGTTCTCCAGGCAGGAATACTGGAGAGTGTTGCCATTTCCTTCTCCAGGGGATCTTCCTGGACCAGGGATTGGCCCCACCTCTCTTGCATGGGCTAGCATATTCTTTACCACTGAGCCTCCAGGGAAGTCCAGGTTTATCCTATGTGACCTTTATTATGTTGAGGTGAACATGAGTGAGCAAACTCAAGGAGATAGTGGAGGATTGGATATCCTGGTGTGCTACAGTCAGTTCAGTTGCTCAGTCGTGTCTGAATCTGCCACCCCATGAGTTGCAGCATGCCAGGCCTCCCTGTCCATCACTAACTCCCAGAGTTCATTCAAACTCACGTCCGTTGAGTCGGTGATGCCATGAAACCATCTCATCCTCTGGTGTCCCCTTGTCCTGCCCCCAATCCCTCCCAGTGTCAGAGTCTTTTCCAATGAGTCAACTCTTTGCATGAGGTGGCCAAAGTACTGGAGTTTCAGCTTTAGCATCAGTCCTTCCAATGAACACCCAGGGCTGATTTCCTTTAGAATGGACTGGTTGGATCTCCTTGCAGTCCAAGGGACTCTCAAGAGTCTTCAACACCACAGCTCAAAAGGATCAATTCTTTGGCGCTCAGCTTTCTTCACAGTCCAGCTCTCACTGGTAGATAGAGTGCCAGATGAACTATGGACTGAGGTTCATGCTACTGTCAATGGGGTCACAAAGAGCCAGATATGACTGAGTGACTGAACAACAGATGTTCCCTATATGCCAACTTTCTGGAGTTTTTTTCATAAATGGGTATTGAATTTTATTAAAATGTGTTTCTTCATCTATTGAGATGATCATATGGTTTTCTTCTTCAGTTTGTTGGTGTAGTATACGACACTGATTCATTTGTAGATATTGAAGAATCCTTGCATCCCTGGGATAAATAATCCCACTAAATATCAGTGTATGGTCTTTTTAATGTGTTGTTGGATTCAGATTGCTAGTTTTTGTTGAGAACTTTTGTATCTGTGTGGTGTGTCACACTGACTGATTTGCAGATACTGAAAATTTTTGCACCCATGGGATAATACTACTTGACCATGGTGTGTATGATCCTTTTAACATGCTTTTAGGTTCTGTTTCCTGGTATTTTCTTGATAATTTTTTATCTATGTTCATCAGTGAAATTGACCTTTGTTTTCAATGTTTGTAAGAATTTGTCCATTTCTTCTTGTCCATTTTATTGGCATGTACTAGTTTCTTGGAATACTATCCTATGATCATCCTCCCCCCCACCCCCGCGAGGGCCATTGTAATTTCTTTTCATTTCTGTTTCAATTTAATTTCTCCTTATTAATTTCTAATTTTATTGATTTGAGATCTCTCCTTTTATTTTTCTGATGAGTCTACTTAAAGTTTATTTACCTTTTTTTATCTTTTCAGAGAACCAGCTTTTAGTTTAATTGATCTTTTCTCTTGTTTTGTTCACTTATATTTCATTTACTTCTGCTCTGATCTTTATGATTTCTTTCCTTTTACTAACTTTAGGTTTTGTTTGTTCTTCTTTCTCTGGTTAGGTAAAGGTTAGGAAGTTTATTTGTGATTATTTTTGTTTCCTAAGATAGTATTGCCATAAACTGCCCTCTGAAAATTGATTTTGCTGTGTCCCATAGATTTTGGATTCTCATAGTTTGATTTTCATTTATTTCAGGTAATTTTTACTTTCTCTTTGATTTCTTTGATTCATTGGTTGTTTAATATGGTATTGTTTATCTTCTATGTTTGCGTTTTTTACAGTTTTTTTCTTGTAGGCTATTGCTGTTCTCTCAGTATGTGGTCAGAAAAGGTTCTTACTGTGATTTCAATTTTTAAAATTTTATCAGTACTTGCTTCTTGGCCCAGTCTGTGGTCAATCCTGGAGAATATTCAATATACACTTGAAAAAGATGTGTATTCTTCTGCTTTTGGATGGAATTTTCTATGGATATTGATTAAGTCTATCAGGTTTAATGTGTCATTTAACATATGATTTTCCTTACTGATTTTTCTGTCCTAGATGACGTGTCCGATGATGAAAATGGGATGTTAAAGTGACCCACCATTACTGTGTTAATGTTTATTTCTCCTTTATGGCTCTTAGTATTTGCCTTTTGTAGATGAGTACTCCTATGTTGGGTGCATATATATATTTACAACTTTTATATCTTCTCTTGGATTGATCCTTTGATTCTCATGTGGTGTCCTTCTTTGTCTCTGGTAGTATCTTTATTTATAGTTTTTTTGTCTTGTATGAGTATTGATGCTTTCTTTCTATTTCTGTTTGCATCAAATACATTTTTCCATTTTCTCACTTTCAGTCTGTATGTGTCCCTAGATCTGATGTGGGCTTTTTGTAGACAGCATATTCATGGGTCTTGTTTTTGAATCCATTCAGCCAGTCTGTGTCCTTTTGTTGGTGCATTTAGTCCATTTATAGTTAAAGTAATTATCAGTATATAAATGGCAATCCACTCCAGTGTTCTTGCCTGGGGAATCCTTCAGACTGAGGAGCTGGACAGCCAACAGTCCATGTGGTTGAAAGAGACAGGACTGAGTGACTAACACTTTTACTTACTTTCATGCTCATGTTGCTGTCTTTAAAATTGATTTTGATTTCTTTTTATAGTTCTTTTTTCCCCTTCTTCCTCTTTTGGTCTCTTCTTCTTCTTCAATTGCTCAGTTGTGTTCAGCGCTTTGCAATCCCATGGACTGCAGCATGTCAGGTTTCCCTGCCCTTCACCATGTCCTGAAGTTTGCTCAAACTCATGAGTTGATGATACCCTCCACCATCTCTTCCTTTGTTGCCCCTGTCTCCTCCTGCCCCTAATCTTACCCAGCATCAGGGTCTTTTCCAATGAGTTGGCTCTTCACATCAAGTGACCAAAGGATTGGAGCTTCAGCATTAGTCCTTCCACTAAATATTCAGGGTTGATTTCCTTTAGGAGTGACTGGTTTGATCTTTCTGTTCAAGAAACTCTCAAGAGTCTTCTCCAGTACCATAGTTTGGAAGCATCTCTTTTCATGGGATATAGTTAATAACTTTATTGCTATGTTTGGATTCCTTTTGTGTGTGTATATATATATATTGTAGATTTTTAATTTTTGGTTAGTATGAGCATTTGATATGACATTCTATATGTAAGCAGGATTGTTTTAAGTTGCTGGTCTTTTAATTTCAAAAGTATTTCTTATATTCTGTTTTATACTCTCCTCACAATTGCTGGTTTTGATATATTTTTGTGCAGATGATTTCCTACCTTTACTTTATGTTTGGATCTATCAGTGAGATTTTTTATTTGGAATTGTGTTGTTTTTAGTAGTGTCTTTTCTGCTTAGAGTAGTTACTTTAGCATTTGATGCAAAGCTGGTTAGGTGCTATTGCATTCTCTTAGCTTTAGCTTGTCTGTAACGCTTTTGAATTACTTTAGAATCTGAATGAGAGCCTTGTTGGGTAGACTATTCTTGGTTGTAGGTCTTGCCTTTCATCACTTTGTATATTGCGCCACTCCCTTTTGGCCTGCAGAGTTTCTGCTAAGGAGTCAGCTTATAAACTTAAGGAAGTTCCCTTGTGCATTATTTGTTGCTTTTCCCATATTGCCTTTAGTATTTTTTCCTTTACCTTTTGTGAATTTTATTACTGTATGTTTTGCTGTGTTACTCCTTTGGTTTATCTTGCCTGGGATTTTCTGCCCTTCTTGGGCTTGGGCAACTGTTTCCTTTCCCATGTTAAGGAAGTTTTCAGCAGTTATATCTTCAAATATTGTCTTAAGCACCTTTTCTATTCTTTTTTGATACCCCTATAATACAATGTTAGTACTTTTGATGTTGTCCCAGAGGTCTCTTACTCTGTTCTCATTTCTTTTCATTAGTTTTTTAAAATTTTGTTTGATGGCAATGATTGTTCGATGGCAATGATTTACACCTTTCTTCCTTCCAGCCTGCGTACCTATTTGTCTGCCTCATTTGTTCTGCTGTTGTTTCTTTATAGTGTATCTTTCATTTCAGTTATTTTGTTTTTTAAAGATTTCCTTAATGTGGAGCATTTTTAAAAAGTCTTTGTTGAATTTTTTATTGCTTCTGTTGATTGTGTTCTGGTATTTTGGTCATGAGACATGTTGGATCTTAGCTCCCTGACCAGGGATTGACCCCACATCTCCTGCAATGGAAGGTGAAGTCTTAACCACTGGATTGCCAGGGAAATCCTATTTTCAGTTATTTTGTTGTTCTTCTCTCATTGTTTGTTCTTTGGATCTTATAGCTCTTTGTTAAACATTTTTTGTATCTTCTCATTCTGTGCCTTCATTCTTTTTCTGAGATCTTGGTTCATCTTTACTGTTATTACTCTGAATTCTCTTTTGAGTAGATTGCAATTCTTTTTTGGTTAGATTGCCTATCACCACTTAGTTTTTCTCTTGGGGTTTTATCTTGTTCCTTCATTTGGAACATACTTCTTTGCTGTCTCATTTTGTCTAATCTACGTTTGCCAACTCTGTTCTGTAGGCTTCAGGGTTGTCATTCCCCTTGTTTCTGATGTCCACCCCCCATCCTGTGGAATTTCTGTCATCAGGCACCACTGGCTTTCAAAGCCAAATGCTCTGGGGGCTCATCCTTCTGATGCCAGATCTCCAGGACAGGGAGCCTGACATGGGACTCAGAACTCTCAGTCCTGTGGTATAACTTCTGTGATATAATTATTTTTCACTTTGTTGGCCCCCCCACCGACAGGTATTGGATTTGTATTGCATTTTTGACTCTACTGCTATCTTGTGTTGTCTTCATTATCTTTGTAGTCGAACATCATTTTTGGTAGGTTCCAGTGTTTTTTTTTTTTTATGATTATTCACACTTAATTGATGATTTTGGTATTTTCATGAGAGAAAGTGAGCTCATGTCTTGTACTTCTCCTTCCTGTCTCTCTCCTGTAGTTGTGTGATTGCACTGTCAAGTACTCAGGTACAATCTGTAGTGCTCTGAATTTTCACTCACAAAAAATTCAAGCCCTGAGGAAGTAGAGAGTAAGGCTTGTGGTAATGTCAGAATAGGAAAGCTCTGCTGTTATTTAGGAAACCAATGTCCTGGATAAGAGTTGGCATAGCCCCTTCTCAGATACTGGAGCCCAGACAGAAGCTCCCTTTTCCTGCAGGTGTGGCCACACACAAGCCCTTGTCCTGAAGCCACTGCAGTGCTTCCTCAACCAGTTATGAGGAAAAAAAGATCTCTTGACCTCAGGAAAGAATGACCATCATATCTTGGTGCTGAGATTTAAAGCAGTTGGCAGAGACTAGAGAGGATGGCTTTTTCTCCTACTGCTTCATACTGGAGCAAAGACATATTTGCATATGAGTCACCCTCTTTCGCAAGCTTTAGTTTCAGAACTAATTATATGTGTGGTCTAGAATAGCATGGAGAGAATTAACCTGGGAATTTTTAAAAATCTTAGACTAATGTGTAAATGTAGACATACACAAACATTTTGTAAGAAAATAGCTCAGAAATGCTCAAATTTATATGAATGTTACATGGAACATGTTTACTTCTAATTTTGATGAAGGGGAAGTACACTGTGTTAGAAGAATGTGATAAATAAGTCAGTGCCAAGTTCATGGGTGTTTCACATTGTAAGGTTAATTAGCTGTTTTATTTTCCCCTTCTATTACTGTTATTTTTCTTGGGAGGGGGAAAGACTAAATTACAGTCTATATTGTATGTTCTGCATGGTCTTACTATCTGTTAATTTTGTTGTCATTCCTAAACAAACATGAAAGAAATTTCTCTTATGTAATATAAAGCTGAGGTTTAAAAAAAATTTTTCCTCATCTTTTAACTCTTTGTTCAGGAAAGAAAAGACATAAAAATGGATGAGAATTTTTCTTGAGAGCTAAAGAGAAAGATATTTTTTCTTTCCTCACTGTTCCAGTGAAATATCTTTCAGGAAGGTTATACCTTTGAAAAAAAGTTTGGTCTTTCATCTACTCTAATTAATATTGGAATGAAAACTGATGTTTTCCAGTCCTGTGGCCACTGCTGTTTTCCAAATTTTCTGGCATATGGAGTGCAGTACTTTCACAGCATCATCTTTTAGGATTTGAAATAGCTCAACTGGAATTCCATTACCTTCATTAGCTTTATTCATTATGATTCTTCCTAAGAATCACATTCTAGGATGACTTCACATTCTAGGATGTCTGGCTCTCAATTAGTGATCACACCATTGTGGTTATCTGGGTCACGGAGACCTTCTTTGTATAGTTTTTCTGTGTATTCTTGCCACATCTTCTGCTTCTGTTAGGTCCATACCATTTCTGTCTTTTATTGTGCCCATCTTTACATGAAAATTCCCTTGGCATCTCTAATTTTCTTGAAGAAATCTCTAGTCTTTCCCATTTTATTGTTTTCCTCTATTTCTTTGGATTGATCATTGAGGAAGGCTTTCTTATCTCTCCTTGCTATTCTTTGGAATTCTGCATTCAAATGGTTATATCGTTTTTTCTCATTTGCCTTTAGCTTCTCTTCTTTTTCCAGCTGTTTGTAAAGCCTCTTCAGACAACCATTTTGCCTTTTTGCATTTCTTTTTCTTGGGGATGGTCTTGATCCCTGCTTCCTGTATGATGTCATGAACCTTCATTCATAATTCTTAAGGCACTCTCTCTATCAGATCTAATCCTTTGAACCTGTTTGTCACTTCCACTGTATAATCATATGGGATTTGATTTAGATCATACCTGATTGGTCTAGTGGTTTTCCCTACTTTCTTCAGTTTCATTCTGAATTTGCAATAAGGAGCTCACTGTCTGAGCCACAGTCAGCTCCCAGTCTTATTTTTGCTGACTGTATAGAGTGTCTCCATCTTTGGCTGCAAAGAATATAACCAGTCTGATTTTGGTGTTGACCATCTGGTGATGTCCATGTGTAGAGTCTTTTGTGTTGATGGAAGAGGGTGTTTGCTATGACCAATGCGTTCTCTTGGCAAAACTCTATTAGCCTTTGCCCTGCTTTGTTTTGTACTCCAAGGCCAAATTTGCCTGTTACTCCAGGTATCTCTTGACTTCCTACTTTGTATTCCAGTCCCCTATAATGAAAATGATATCTTTTGGGGGTGTTAGTTCTAGAAGGTTTTGTAGGTCTTCATAGAAGCATTCAACATCAGCTTCTTCAGCATTAGTGGTTGGGGCATAGACTTGGATTACTGTGATATTGAATGGTTTGCCTTGGAAATGAACAGAGATCTGTTGTTTTTGAGATTGCATCCAAGATTGTAGCCTGGCGTGCTATAGTCCATGGGGTCACAAAGAGTTGGACATGACTGACTGACTGAATTGAGCTGAAACAATATTGGAGAATAGAGTTCTTTGATGCCAACTGTTTTCGGTACTCAATATTTCTAAAAAAAGAAAAAGAGTTTTTCATATCTCTTTTTCTGGGCGTTGTCTAATTTTCTTCTTTCTAATCATCCGGTTACCATCTCTTCTACTTTTTAAAGAGAGTTCATAAAGCATTTTAAAGAAGAAGAAAATTGGAGAAGGAAATGGCAACTCACTTCAGTGTTCTTGCCTGGAGAATCCCAGGGACAGGGGAGCCTGGTGGGCTGCCGTCTATGGAGTCGCATAGAGTCGGACACGACTGAAGCGACTTAGCAACAGCAAAGCATTTTAAAGTCTAACACAGATAGGCAATATATTCTTGTATTCTTATTTCTCATTGTTTCTTTATCAAACAAATTATCTTCCTTACATCTCTTTTCAGTTTAGTTCAGTTTAGTTGCTCAGTCATGTCTAACTCTTTGAGACCCCATGAACTGCAGCACATCAGGCTTCCCTGTCCATCACCAATTCCCAGAATCTACCCAAACTCATGTCCATTGAGTTGATGATGCCATCCAACCATCTCATCCTCTGTCGTCCCCTTCTCCACCTGCCCTCAATCTTTCCCGGCATCAGGCTCTTTTCAAATGAGTCAGTTCTTTGCATCAGGTGGCCAAAGTGTTGGCGTTTCAGCTTCAGCATCAGTCCTTCCAATGAACACCCAGGATTGATCTCCTTTAGGATGCACTGGTTGGATCTCCTTGCAGTCCAAGGGACTCTCAAGAGTCTTCTCCAACATCACAGTTCAAAAGCATCAGTTCTTCAGTGCTCAGCTTTCTTTACGGCCCAACTCTTACATCCATACATGACCACTGGAAAAACCGTAGCCTTGACCAGACAGACCTTTGATGGCAAAATAATGTCTCTGCTTTTTATTATGTGGTCTACATTGGTCATAACTTCCTTGTCAAGGAGTAAGCATCTTTTAATTTCCATGGCTGCACTCACCATCTCCAGTGATTTTGGAGCCAAATAAAGAAATAAATAAAGTCTGTCACTGTTTCCACTGTTTCCCCATCTATTTGCCATTAAGTCATGGGACTGGATGCCATGGTCTTAGCTTTCTGATTGTTGAGCTTTAAGCCTACTTTTTTACTCTCTTCTTTCACTTTCATCAGGAGGCTCTTTAGTTCTTCAGTTTCTGCCATAAGGGTGGTGTCATCTGCATATCTGAGGTTATTGAGATTTCTCCCAGCAATCTTGACTCCAGCTTGTGTTTCTTCCAGCTCAGCTTTTCTCATGATGTACTCTGCATATAAGTTAA
>SJYC01141537.1:0-21320 GCA_006408675.1 Madoqua kirkii
TGTTCCCTCGATATCTCTAATTTTCTTGAAGAGATCTCTAGTCTTTCCCATTCTGTTCTTTTCCTCTATCTCTTTGCATTGATCGCTGAAGAAGGCTTTCTTTTCTCTTCTTGCTATTCTTTGAAACTCTGTATTCAGATGCTTATATCTTTCCTTTTCTCCTTTGCTTTTTGCCTCTCTTCATTTCACAGCTATTTGTAAGGCCTCCTCAGACAGCCATTTTGCTTTTTTGCATTTCTTTTCCATGGGGATGGTCTTGATCCCTGTCTCCTGTACAATGTCACGAACCTCTGTCCATAGTTCATCAGGCACTCTGTCTCTCAGATCTAGGCCCTTAATCTATTTCTCATTTCCACTGTATAATCATAAGGGATTTGATTTAGGTCATACCTGAATGGTCTAGCGGTTTTTCCTACTTTCTTCAATTTGAGTCTGAATTTGGTAATAAGGAGTTCATGATCTGAGCCACAGTCAGCTCCTGGTCTTGTTTTTGTTGACCGTATAGAGCTTCTCCATCTGTGGCTGCATAGAATATAACCAGTCTGATTTTGGTGTTGACCATCTGGTGATGTCCCTGGGTAGAGTCTTCTCTTGTGTTGTTGGAAGAGGGTGTTTGCTATGACCAGTGCATTTTCTTGGCAAAACTCAAAGGCTTTAAGTGTAGTCACTGAAGCAGAAGTAGGTGTTTTTCTGGAATTCTCTTGCCTTTTTATGATCCAACAGATGTTGGCAATTTTATCTTTGTTCTTCTGTCTTTTTAAAATCTAGCTTACATATCTGGAAGTTCTCAGTTCACATATTATTGAAGCTGAACTTGAAGGATCTTGAGCATTACATTGCTAGCATGTGAAATGAGTGCAGTTATACAGTAGTTTGAGCATTCTTGGCTTTGCCCTTCTTTTGGAGTGAAAAAATGACCTTTTCCAGTCCTGTAGCCACTGCTGAGTTTTCCCAATTTGCTGGTATATTGAGTGAAGCACTTTAACAGCCTCATCTGTCAGGATTTGAAATAGCTCAGCTGGAATTTCATCACCTCCCTTAACTTTGTTTGTCGTAATTCTTTAAGGTTTCCTTGACTTCACACCCAGGGCGTCAGGCCCTCGGTGAGTGATCATACCATCATGGTTATCCAGGTCACTGAGACCTTTTTTTCTATAGTTCTTCTGTGTATTCTTGCCACATTTTCTTAATATCTTCAGCTTCTGTTAGATCTGTATCATTTCTGCCTTTATTGTGCCCATCTTTGCGTGGAATGTTCCCTTAGTATCTCTGATTTTGTTGAAGAGATATCTAGTCTTTCTCAATCTATTGTTTTCCTGTATTTCTATGCATTGTTCACTTAAGAAGGCTTTCTTATCTCTTCTTGGGAATTCTGCATTCAGTTAGGTATATCTTTCCTTTTCCCCTTTGCCTTTCTCTTCTTTTCTCAACTATCTGTAAGGCTTTTTCAGACAACCATTTTACCTTCTTGCATTTTTTTTCCCTTGGGGATGGTTTTGATCATTCTCTTTTGTACAGTATTTGAATCTCCATCCCTAGTTCTTCTGACAGTCTGTCAGATCTACTCCCTTGAATCTGTTTGTCACTTCCATTGTATAATCTTAAGGGATTTGATTTAGATCATACATGAATTGCCTAGTTATTTCTACTACTTGCTTCAATTTAAGTCTGAATTTGCAATAAGGAGTTCATGATCTGAGCCACAGTCAGCTCCCGGTCTTATTTCCTGACTGTATAGAGCTTCTCCACCATCTTTACCTGTAAAGAATATAATTAATCTAATTTTGGTATTGACCATCATGAATATGAAAGTGTCAGTCACTCAGTCATGTCTGACTGTTTGAGGTCCAATAGACTGTAGCCTGCCTGGCTCCTTTGTCCGTGAGATTCTCCAAGCAAGAATACTTGAGTGGTTGCCATTCCTTTCTGCAGCAGATCTTTCCAACCCAGGGATCAAACCCAAGTCTTCCAAGTTACAAGCAGATTGTTTACCATTTGAGCCACCAGAGAAGCAAGTATTGACTGTCATGTTTTTTCAAATTCATGTTCTTATTTGCTTTGAGTAAATACTCAAAAGTGAAGCTATTGGTTCATATGGTGCTTTTTAATTTTTTTGAAGAAGCTCCACAGTGGTTCAGTGATTTACAGTCTCATCAACAGTTTATGAGGGTTTATTTTCCTACACATGCTCACCAATAAATAAGTTATTTTTTGTCTTTTTTGCTGATAGCCATTTTGACATGTTTCAAGTGATATCTATATCTCATTATAGTTTTGATTTACATTCCCTCATAATTAGTGCCTATTGGGAATCTGCTTGTCTACTTTTGAAAAAATACTATTTAGGTCTTCTGCTCATTTTTTAACTGAACTTTCTTAAGTATTTAATTGTATGAATTCTTTATATATTTTAGATATTAACCCCTTCTCAGACATATTATTTGCAAATATCTTTCCTGTTTATTAAGCTACTTTTTTGTTTTACTGGTAGTTTCCCTCACTGTGTTCTTCTCCTTTCTCTTTCTAGAAAAAAGAAAAACATGATATTTGAGCTCTTCCTGAATCTGTTAAGGTTTAGTTAATGAAGCAGAACCACTTTGAGTAATATAAAGACTTTATTGCAAGGATTATACAAATTATAGAATCTGATTTAGCTCTCTCTGTAAACCTAGTACCCCTGGATCTGGTCTGGACTTGAAGTCAACAGAAGTCACAGTCAGGAAGGAATGGTTCATTGTAAAGTTAAGAGAACAGGGATGGGTAGGTGGGGAATGCAAATCAGAACCTATTAAGATGCAGTACTAAGATTTACATCGATCTCTTATCTGAATCAGCAGTGGTTCAGATCTCAAGATCACAGAATCTTTTCCAAGCCCTCAACTTGGATGATGTGGGCAACCTGCAACAGACTGGAACACTTTGCTACAACATTAGCACCCACATGTGTTCAGAGAAGTTCAAAGATGAGAGCTAAGGAAAGCTGGAGGAGCTGCCTTTCAAACAGCTGCCTTGTGCACATCCACCACAGTGTCATAAACTGAGTTGCAGCAGGTCCTGACCTCACACTGACGCAACTAAACCTAGCAGCTGATTCTGACCAGTCTTCGATCCTTTGCCAGTTTTGCTTGTGGCCAACCCTCAACTAGAACTTTGCATAGAAGAGAACACTGGGAAACTTGCTTCCAGCTAAACTGAGTTGAAACAAAACAAAGCCATTACAGTCCATCTTTTGTCAACTTGTCATCCAATATATATCTCTCTTCCATTAATCTACCATTCCCTCTTGTCCTTGGCTAACACCTTGATGAATGATGCTGCTTTGCCTGGACCTAAGTCATTATTCCCGAAAGCATGGGCTGTTAGAATCAGTGCCTTATTAGAGACATGGGCATTCTCAGCACTATCCTAGCGGATCTGCTGAATTAAGTTATCCTCTTCCTTGACCTCATTGTGTAATAGCAACCCAACTTTCTCCTATATTCTGGATCAGTCTATCCAGCAAGCTCAATAAATCAGTCTCTTTCTAGCCTAATTCTAATTTAATTATTCATTGCTGTATGCATTCAAGGTGGAAGTCCCCTTCAGTAATCATAAATTTGTTTAAGTCTGTGAGTCTGTTACTGTTTGAAGTTCAATTATATCATTTTTTTGGATTCCACATATAAGCAATATCATGTGATATTTGTCATTCTCTGCCTGACTAAATTCACTTAGTGTGATAATATCTAGGTCCATCCATGTTGCTACAAATGGCATTATTTCATTCTTTTTTATGGCTCGGTAATATTCCATTGTATGCATATACTGCAGCTTCTTTATCCAATTCTCTGTCAGTGGACATTTAGGTTGCTCAATGTCCTGGCTATTATAAATATTGTTGTTATGAACATTAGGTACATGCATCTTTTTTAAATAGGGTTCTCTGGATATATGCCCAGGAGTGGGATTGCTGAATCATATTTTTAGTTTTTTAAGGAATGTCTACACTGTTCTCCATAGAGACTGTATCAGTTTATATTCCCACCAACAGTGTGGGAAGGCTCCCTTTTTCCCACACCCTCTGCAGGAGTTATTGTGTGTAGACTTTTTGATGATGTCCATTCTGAGTGGTGTGAAGTGACACCTCATTGTGGTTTTTATTTTCATTTCTCTGATTGGTGATGTTGAGCATCTTTTCATGTGCCTCTTGGCCATATGTATGCCTTCTTTGGAGAAACATCTACTTAGATTTTATGCACACTTTTCAATTGGGTTTATTTTTTTGTTGTTAAATTCTACAAGATATTTGTACATTTTAGAGGTAAATTCCTGTAGATCAGTTTGTTTCCCAATGTTTTCTTCCATTCTGTGTTGTCTTTTTTTTTAATGTGCATTGTTTTTTTGTTTACTATTTCTTTGCTGTGCAAAAGCTTTTAAGTTTAATTAGGTTGCATTAGTTTATTTTTTTAAATTTTCATTACTCAAGAAGGTAGTTCAAAAAAGGTACTGATGAGAATTAGGTCAAAAAGTGTTCTGCTTATGTTTTCCTCTGGATGTTTCATAGTTTCCGGTCTTATATTTTGGTTTTCAGTTCATTTCGAGTTTTTTTTCTATATGGTGTTAAAGAATGTGCTAATTTCATTCTTTTACATGTAGCTGTCCAGTTCTACAAGTACCACTTGTTGAAGAAGCTTTTCTCCATTGTCTTTTCTTGCCTCCTTTCTTGTAGACTAATTGACCATAGGTGCATTGCTTATTTCTGGACTTTCAATCCTGTTCTGTTGATCTGCGTGTATCGGTGTGTGTGTGTGTGTGTGTGTGTGTGTGTGTGTGTGTGTGTAATGCCAGTACCACATTGTTTTGTTGTCTCTCTATTTATTAGAGTACAGATTGGTAATTTGATAGGGATTGCATTGTACCTGTAGATTACCTTAGGTAATATAGTCATTTTGACAATATTGAGTCTTCCAGTCCAAGACATGGTTTAGCTTTCCATCTCTCTGTGTCAACTTTGATTTCTTTCATTAGTATCTTATAGTTTTCAGCAGAGAAGGCAATGGCACCCCACTCCAGTACTCTTGCTGGAAAATCCCATGGACAGAGGAGCCTGGAAGGCTGCAGTCCATGGAGTCTCTGAGGGTCGGACACGACTGAGCGACTTCACTTTCACTTTTCACTTTCTTGCATTGGAGAAGGAAATGGCAACCCACTCCAGTGTTCTTGCCTGGAAAATGCCAGGAACAGGGGAGCCTGGTGGGCCGCTGTCTATGGGGTCGCACAGAGTCGAACATGACTGAAGTGACTTAGTAGCAGCAGTTTTCAGAGTACAGGTCTTTTGTCACCTTAGGTAGGCTAGATATTTTCTTCTTTCTGAGGCAGTGGTAAATGGGATTGTTTATTTAATTTTACTTTCTGATCCTTTGTTGTTAGTGTATAGAAATGCAATAGATCCACATATTAATTTTGTAACCTGCAACTTGACCAGATTCATTGAGCTCTAGTCGTTTCCAGGTAGCAACTTTAAGATTTTCTATGTATAGCACCATCTCATCTGCAAACAGTGACACTAAGGTCTTTTCCAACTTGGATTCTTTACTTTTTTTCTTCTCTGATTGGCAAAGCTAGGTCTTCCAAAACTATGCTGAACAGAAGAGGTGAGAGTGGACATCCTTGTCTTGTTCTGATCTTGGAGGCAATGTTTTCACCAGTGAGTACAATGTTAGCTGTAGTTTGTCATATATGACCTTCATTATGTTGAGGAATGTTTCCTCTATGTCTACTTTCTGGAAATTTTTTAAAAAATCATAAATGGGTGCTGAATTTTGTTGAAAGTTTTTTTCTGCATCTTGAGATGATCATACCATTTTTATTCAATTTGTTGATTTGGTGTTTCACACTGATTTGCAGGTACTGAAAAATCCTTGTATCTCTGGGATAAACCTCAATTGATTATGGTGTATGATCTTTTATATGTATTGTTGGATTCAGATTATTAGTATTTTGTTGAGAATTTCTGTGTCTGTGTTTGTCAGTGTTATTGACCTAACAATGATGGAGTCCTCAGAGAATGAATTTGGAAGTATTCCTTCCTCTACACTTTTTCGGAGGTGTTTCAGAAAGATAAATAATCTGGTGATGTCGATCTGTAGAGTCTTCTCTTGTGTTGCTGAGAGAGGGTATTTGCTATGACCAGTGCATTTTCTTGGCAAAACTCTATTAGCCTTTGCCCTGCTTCTTCCAAGACCAAATCTGCCTGTTACTCCAGGTGTTTCTTGACTTCCTACTGGATGGCATCACGGACTCGATGGATGTGAGTCTGATTGAACTCTGGGAGTTGGTGAGGGACAGGGAGGCCTGGCGTGCTGCGATTCATGGGGTCGCAGAGTCGGACACGACTGAGCAATTGAACTGAACTGATACACTACCAATGGAACACATTATACCAACATTGGTACATATACACTAACAACGGGAACAGTGAGAGACTTTATTTTTTGGGCTCCCAAATCACTGCAGATGGTGACTGCAGCCATGAAATTAAAAGACGCTTGCTCCTTGGAAAAACAGCTATGACCAACCCAGATAACATATTAAAAAGCAGAGACATTACTTTGCTGACAAAGGTCCGTTTAACCAAAGCTATGGTTCCCAGTAGTCAGGTATGGATGTGAGAGTCAGACCATAAAGAAAGGTGGGCACTGAAGAATTGATGGTTTTGAACTGTGGTGTTGGAGAAGACTCTTGAGAGTCCCTTGGACTGCAAGGGGATCCAGCCAGTTCATCCTAAAGGAAATCAGCCCTGAATATTCACTGGAAGGACTGATGCTGAAGCTGAAACTGCAATACTTTGGCCACCTGATGCGAAGAACTGACTCATTAGTAAAGACCCTGACACTGGGCAAGACTAAGGAGGAGAAGGGGGAGACAGAAGATGAGATGGTTGGATGGCATCTCCTATTCAATGGACATGGGTTTGAGCAAGCTCCAGGAGCTGGTGATGGACAGGGAAGTCTGGCGTGCTGCAATCCATGGGGTGGCAAAGAGTCGGACATAACTAAGTGACTGAACTGACTGACTGACATACACTACCACTGTAAAATAGCTAGAGGCTGCTGTATGGCACAGGGAGCTCAGCTCAGTGCTCCGTGATGACCTAGAGGGGTAGGGCAGGGGTGGGCTGGAGGGAGGGGATATATGAATACATATAGCTGATTCATGTTGTTGTACAGCAGAAACTAACACAACATTGTAAAACAACTACACTACAATTAAAAAAAAAACCAGGATAGGAAGCAATATGGTCATCTCCACCCAAACATAAATGTACATACCTTTAACCAAGCATTTCCACTTTTAGAAACTTACCTAAGGAGGTATGTACATGAGGATACATATGCAAATAATATTTATAATCACTGCAGCCTCGTTTGTATATTTGATAGAGTTACAATTTAAAATCAAGAAATAGAGGTCGACAATAGACGGAGATTGGTTAAAAAATTATATATATCTACAATGAAGTATTTTGGAGATTTTATGGGCTTCCTAGGTGCTAACCCATCTGCCAAGGCAGGAGACATAAGAGATGTGGGTTCGTTCCCTAGGTCAGGAAGATCCCCTGGAGGAGGGCATGGCCATCCATTCCAGTTATTCTTGCCTGGAGAATCCCATGGACAGAGGAGCCTGGTGGGCTACAGTCCTTAGGATTGCAAAGAGTTGGACATGACTGAAGTAACTTAGCCTGCACACATACACAAATTTTATATTAATAGAAGGCAAACTATATAAATGTATTATTTTCACATGCACTGTGTTAAATAATTGTCATGATTTATTGTTTAGTGAAAAAAGTAAAGTCTAGAACTGTGAGTACAATGTGCTAACATTTGTGTAAAAAAAAAGTGACTACATACAGATTGCCTGTCAGTGCACAGACCACCTTATAAAAGTAAAGAAGTCACTATTAACAGATTAGGGTAGAGGAGTGAGAGAGACATACTTTTCACTATGTACCTTTCTGAATTCCATATTATCGGATGTATCACTTGTTCAAATATTACTTTCAGATATGGTCCAGTGGCCCAGCGCTGTCAGAGACTCCAGATAAATTTGTACTCTGATTTCAATTTAGAAAGCCCAGATAATAAATGTTCCCTAAAGAGCCTCTAATAGAAAAATTGCTTCCAGGTAGATAACAAGGTAAAATTAAGTTATCCAACCAAGAGTCCAGTGTAGTTCCCTGTGGATTTTATTTAATGGCTGAGTACTGTTATGGACTCAATTGTGCTCCCCAATTCATTGTTAGGGCCCTCATCCCCAAAGTGACTGTACTTGGTGATGGAGCTCTTAAGGAGGTAACTGGGGTTCACTGAGTTCATAAGCATGGGGCCGTGATCCTGTAAGACTATTGTCCTTACAGGGAGAGACATCAGACCTGTCTCTCTCTCTCCACCATGTCAGAACACTGCAAGAAGACAGCCATCTACAAGCCCTACCGGCATCTTGATCTCGGATTCCCAGCCCCCAGAATTGTAAGAAAATAAAATTCTGTTGTTTAAGCTACTTGTGCTCAGTTGCTCAGCCATGTCTGACTCTTTGTGACCCTATGGACTGTCGCCTGCCAGGCTCCTCTGTCCATGGCATTTCCCAGGCAAGGATCCTGGAGTAGGTTGCCATTTCCTTCTCCAGGGGATTTTTCTGACCCAGGGATCAAACATGAGTCTCCTGTAACCCCCAGAATTTAAGAAAATAAAATTCTGTTGTTTAAGCTACTTGTGCTCAGTTGCTCAGCCATGTCTGACTCTTTGTGACCCTATGGACTGTCGCCTGCCAGGCTCCTCTGTCCATGGCATTTCCCAGGCAAGGATCCTGGAGTAGGTTGCCATTTCCTTCTCCAGGGGATTTTTCTGACCCAGGGATCAAACATGAGTCTCCTGTATCTCCTGCACTGGCAGGCAGATTCTTTACCACTCAGTCACCTGGGAAGCCTACTTGGTTTGTGGTGTTTTGATACGGTGGCCCCAGCTGGCTAAGACAGGTAGCATCATGGATCTTGGGGTGAGATCAGAGCTCAGGCCTTTAAGCCAGTGCTTATTCTCCAGCCAGAGAGAGCCAAGCTCAAGCGCTCACTGCAATGCCTGGCCTGCAGAGGAGCCCCCCAGAAACACAGCAGGGTGGTACTAGGTAAAACTGAGTGTAATAGCCCAGAGTCCTGGTTTCTGGATGGCCCTCCTGTTTGTGACCTTGAACTATTAGCCTCTACAAGATTTGTCTCAAGAATCTAAGTTCCTTCCAACCTGCAGGTTCCAAGATCTGTGACACACAGCAAAAATATGCTGCTGCCAAGAGTCAAGTTCGTGTCTAAAAATAGCGCAGTTTCATATTTGTGAGAGATAAATAGCAGCCCGTAACCTCGGAGTTCCCCGTGAGTTAGAACAGATCTACTGGAGATGGCAAAGCCTTGTGAAGCTGGCTAAAGCTGTAGCGGCTGCAGACACAGAATCCACCCCACTTCCAGTGCCTCCCACCCCCACCCTGAGTATTATGGGCCCCCTTAAAGGTAGGGAAGGTGGTGCAGATTCTACTCTGGGAATTAACTACTCTGAAAATCCACCTTTTCTGAAACTCTGACATTTCGTGGGACTTTCCTGGTGATCCAGTGGTTAAAACTCCCTGCTCCCAATGCACGGGGCATGGGTTCAATCCCTGGTAGGGGAACTAAGGTAGCACATGCCATGTGGTGTGGGCAAAAGTAAATTAAATTAAAAATAAACTAAACAAGTCCAGAAAGCCTCAGATATCTAAAAATGTAGGAAACTTGAGCTTTTTTAAAAAAATTGAAAAAAGAAGAACTCTGACTTTCCAAAAAACGGGCAGTAAAGAGGGCATTCTATTGCAAAAGCAGATAAAACGCTGATGATTCTTATTGTTATCAAAGTGAGAAAGGTGGTATTGACTGAAACTCACATGGCTCTGCTATCAATAAGGAATTGACTGTTGATGAGTTGATTCAAAGCTAGAAAGAGAAATCGAGAAATACTCCTGTGGTTGAAACATACATCACAGTGAAATAGTAATATTGGAAAGTCTAACTGAAATGCTGATACATTTTTTTTCAGTTTAAGGTTTAAATTTTTATTATCAAGGGTATACATGACGCAGCAACACCTAAGAATGGATATCCTTCTGGTCAGGACATAGATAACTTTTTTGCTGACTGTAAACTTAGGGGAATAGCGTTGTTTGTGACAAACACTGAAGCATGTGGTTTCAAGAGAAAACGCAACTCAGAATTGCGGGTAACGATTTCAAGACTATTGAACTCATATTCAACTCTGAACAGAACACATTTCCACTGTATTCATCCCAAGCAAAGCCGAAGGAACAGCTCTATCAGATGAGGACCTGAAATGGACTTGAAAATCAGTTCTGGAAGGCAAGTAAGCCTCTTAAAGGAGATCTATATAGAGAAATTCTGCCTCCAAATCTCTTCTAGTAGATAGTCCTGAATGTATGCCAAATTTTACTCACTTAGGTAGTTCAAAAATAAGAATGATAAGCTATTTAAACACGAATTTCATAAACACATTCTTGACTTCTCAAGTCAGTAAACATAAAGAAGAATCCTGGTTATAGTTCTTAATTTCTTAGTCCTGGAAAATCTTTACAGCTCTGGATGAGATAGGTTTACCTCTTGAATCTTTATTACAAACCGTAAGTATGCAAGATATTAATATATTGGTTTATCAACAAATATATTCAATTTTGAGCAACATCAAATTGCCAGCAGCTGTTAGACTAATAACTTTCAGAGTATTAAAAGTAAATGAAATTAAATTTTTATGCACAAATCAAAGGATGTTCAAATGATATCAACTTCAAGACAGATACAACTGCTTATGTGGATTTAAAACTTTTGATTTTGTTCTCACCACACACATAAGTCAAGACAAAGGTAATAGTTTTTGTTAAAAATTGGCTGCCCCACAGCCCTAATGAGATGTTGTCTAAAATGTTATATTTTAATATGGATTTTGTTTGGGAGGCTTCATAAATGTTAAACTCTCAAGATAGTCATCCTTATTCAAAAGTCCTTTTAACTAGCTACAATTACAAATGGCACTGAATATAAATGACTGTAACAATATGGAAACTTCTCAGTTGAGTTTTTCGAGTCTTATGTCATAATAACTACCAGAGTGACTCATTCAGTACTAATTTATCTGTGGCCTTTTGAAAATTGCAACACCAAAACGGAATTAGAAAAATTAGTCTGACTTTGCTTATAATTGAATAACTATGTTGGAAAATGTTGGAAATGCACAGACTTCAGATATAGGGCTAGAACTTTTCCTCTATCTACATTTGATTAGGTTTATGAAGAATTTTCAAGAGCTCATATTTCCACATTGCCTATAGTCATACAATGTAACCTAGCTTTAAAAGTTAATTGAAAATCCTTCAAAATGGATTAAATTCTGTGTTATTCCACAAAAGCATAACTCTGGGAGTATATTCTGCCTCTTCTCTGTAGATACTGCTTTACTTATTCTTCTCTTTGCACCAGCTTCTCTTTCTCCCGTTTCTCCAATTCTTGCTCATTCTTGCAATACTTTCTCTTTATTTGCCTCCTCTACTTCTTTCTCTCCTGTTTTTTCAGTTTCAATGATTATTTAATGGAGATTTGTGTTTCCTACTCTTAACTGTAAAAGAAGATGGAAGTAGTTTATATAATCTCTAAGGAGGATTAAAAGTAAAACCAAATTTTATTTATTTATTTTCTTTTTCTTTTTATAATTTTCCATCAGTTTGTCTTCCGTTCTTTACAGAACTTCTTTTCCTACTTTAGGTTTAAAACAATATCCAAACTAAGTCAATACATTTTCGTATTAAATGTATGCAAAAGAGTAAATATATTTAATGAAGGAGGGTTACAGGAATTAGAGTATTCTTTTTTTATTGGAAAAGACTATTTTTGAAAAATCAAGGTATTTTTTTAAAAGGCATGGTCCAAAATTCAGGATCAGTAATTGAAATCTATTTAAATTCTGTTCAATGATTTACACATACTTGTTATCGGAAAAGAATTTTAAGCCGTTTACAATACAACATGCTTCATTTTTATTTAAACTCACTCACTTGAGCTTTTGCTTTCATACAGATGAATAATATTTGTGAAATGATGGAGTTGATGTGGTTAATATATAAGTGTGTGTATGTTTCTATGCTATTGATGCCCATATCACCTGAGATCACTTCATGGTATAAGTTCCTACTTCAGTTTGAGGATGATCTCAGGTCTACTTAGAGACAGCAAATGATTTTATTACAGATTATTACACAAAGCAAAGATTATTAGTCAAAGCAGCAGTGATTGAAGAGTTACAGTTCCAAGAATTAGTAATGCTTTTCATCAGAGGGTTTCTTGAACTTTTGTACTGTAAAAGCTGCCTGCACAACACAGCCTTTATTGTGTTTCATTAAGCTCATACCAGCAGGTTATCTGACTGCTATCCCAGTTCTATCAACAGCTTCTCATTCTAAGAACAGATCTATGATGTCAACCCTTAATCCACCTCCTTCCCCAACCTCCTTCCTCTCCTTACTATCTTCAACTATGCCACACTGAATGATAAAGAGCTTGGGTCAAGATGCTGTGGTTACATAAACACCCACTATTTTTGTCTTAGGGAAATGCTTCCCCTGCGAGTTACTCAATATGTTTCTCAGCTCAGAGAATGCCCCTCCTCCCTCGACTTGCGCTGAAAATAATATGGCTTAGCTTAATCCCACTGACAAATTGCTAAACCTTTGAAGGAGGACTAATGCATGAACCAAGTGACATAACTAAGATTTGAACAGGGCTAGCAGCTCAGAACCAAGCCAGAGGCAGCACAGAGTGAAAAGCGGCAGAGGGAGGGCAGAGAGACCTGAGTTCTTGGTCCAGTTTCAGCTCTGCCACCTTGGGCCGTTCTCCTTCCCCATCCAGCCAGCGAATTTCCTCAATGAGGAAGTCAGCTTTCATCATTTCCAAGGTTTTGCCCAGTTGTGATGTTTAAGCTCTTCAAGGAGTGTGCTCTGAGTTCCACAGGGGGTGGAAGTAAAGGGCGGGCCAACCACTGCAAGAGGACAGGAAGTAGCCCCACAAGGCCCTTGGTGCCATCATGCAGCCTCCACGGCTGAGGACACCTGCCCCACTTGTGCTCAGCACTCTGTTTCCATTTTGTTCCCCTTACAGGTCTTTTCTCATTCTCACCTTTCTTCTTTTCCAGCCCAGTTCTGAGTGGGCCTGATATATTCTTTTTCTTTTTATAATTTTCCATCAGTTTGTCTTCCGTTCTTTACAGAACTTCTTTTCCTACTTTAGGTTTAAAACAATATCCAAACTAAGTCAATACATTTTCGTATTAAATGTATGCAAAAGAGTAAATATATTTAATGAAGGAGGGTTACAGGAATTAGAGTATTCTTTTTTTATTGGAAAAGACTATTTTTGAAAAATCAGGGTATTTTTTTAAAAGGCATGGTCCAAAATTCAGGATCAGTAATTGAAATCTATTTAAATTCTGTTCAATGATTTACACATACTTGTTATCGGAAAAGAATTTTAAGCCGTTTACAATACAACATGCTTCATTTTTATTTAAACTCACTCACTTGGCTTTTGCTTTCATACAGATGAATAATATTTGTGAAATGATGGAGTTGATGTGGTTAATATATAAGTGTGTGTATGTTTCTATGCTATTGATGCCCATATCACCTGAGATCACTTCATGGTATAAGTTCCTACTTCAGTTTGAGGATGATCTCAGGTCTACTTAGAGACAGCAAATGATTTTATTACAGATTATTACACAAAGCAAAGATTATTAGTCAAAGCAGCAGTGATTGAAGAGTTACAGTTCCAAGAATTAGTAATGCTTTTCATCAGAGGGTTTCTTGAACTTTTGTACTGTAAAAGCTGCCTGCACAACACAGCCTTTATTGTGTTTCATTAAGCTCATACCAGCAGGTTATCTGACTGCTATCCCAGTTCTATCAACAGCTTCTCATTCTAAGAACAGATCTATGATGTCAGCCCTTAATCCACCTCCTTCCCCAACCTCCTTCCTCTCCTTACTATCTTCAACTATGCCACACTGAATGATAAAGAGCTTGGGTCAAGATGCTGTGGTTACATAAACACCCACTATTTTTGTCTTAGGGAAATGCTTCCCCTGCGAGTTACTCAATATGTTTCTCAGCTCAGAGAATGCCCCTCCTCCCTCGACTTGCGCTGAAAATAATATGGCTTAGCTTAATCCCACTGACAAATTGCTAAACCTTTGAAGGAGGACTAATGCATGAACCAAGTGACATAACTAAGATTTGAACAGGGCTAGCAGCTCAGAACCAAGCCAGAGGCAGCACAGAGTGAAAAGCGGCAGAGGGAGGGCAGAGAGACCTGAGTTCTTGGTCCAGTTTCAGCTCTGCCACCTTGGGCCGTTCTCCTTCCCCATCCAGCCAGCGAATTTCCTCAATGAGGAAGTCAGCTTTCATCATTTCCAAGGTTTTGCCCAGTTGTGATGTTTAAGCTCTTCAAGGAGTGTGCTCTGAGTTCCACAGGGGGTGGAAGTAAAGGGCGGGCCAACCACTGCAAGAGGACAGGAAGTAGCCCCACAAGGCCCTTGGTGCCATCAGCAGCCTCCACGGCTGAGGACACCTGCCCCACTTGTGCTCAGCACTCTGTTTCCATTTTGTTCCCCTTACAGGTCTTTTCTCATTCTCACCTTTCTTCTTTTCCAGCCCAGTTCTGAGTGGGCCTGATATGTATACGTTTTAAGTCACTGCTAAGTTGTGCCCAACTCTTTTGTGATCTCATGAACTATAGCTCATTGGGCTCCTCTGTCCATGGGATTCTCCAGGTAAGAAAATTGGAGTGGATAGTCATTTCCTTCTCCAGGGGATCTTCCCAACCCAGGGATTGAATCCGTGTCTCCTGTAGTGGCAGGCGGATTCTTAACCACTGAGCCACCTGAGAAGCTCCCAAGCTCTTGATTTATGTTGTTAGAACACCATTCACTGGTTAAATCCCAGAATGGTCTGCAGATAGGGAAAGCCCATCAAGATCAGGGGTAAAAGGGTGGGTCTTTGAGTAAGGGGAAGGAATGGGGTTGTGTACCAGAAACGAATTACAATTCTGAATTCAGTTTCCAAAGACATGTTATACCTAAAGTGGTTTGGTAGTTTTCAGCCCATCCCTTCCATAGCATTCAACAAACATCTCTGAGCATTTACAAGATGTCACACTGAGGTCAGGTAGTGATAGTGGTAAAGAACTTGCTTGCCAATACAGAAGACACAAGAGATGCCAGTTCAACCCCTGGGTCAGGATGATCACTGGAGAAGGGAATGGCAACCCCACTTTAGTATTCTAGCCTGGAGAGTCTCATGGACAGAGGAGCCTGGTGGTCTGGATCCATGGGGCCCTACAGTCCATAGGGTCAAAAAGAGTCAGACATGACTAAGCACACACAAACAACAAAACAAAACAAAACACTGAGATCTGGGGCTGTGGTGATGAGAACACAAAAAAATATGCGTTCTGTATTTTCATGAGGCTTGAAGTTTAGTTGAAGAGACAGGTTCAGTTCAGTTCAGGGGCTCAGTCATGTCCGACTCTTCGCGACCCCATGAATTGCAGCACGCCAGGCCTCCCTGTCCATCACCATCTCTCGGAGTTCACTCAGACTCACGTTTATCAAGTCAGTGATGCCATCCAGCTATCTCATCCTCTGTCATCCCCTTTTCCTCCTGCCCCCAATCCTTAACAGCATCAGAGTCTTTTCCAATGAGCCAACTCTTCGCATGAGGTGGCCAAAGTACTGGAGTTTCAGCTTTAGCATCATTCCTTCCAAAGAAATCTCAGGGCTAATCTCCTTTAGGATGGACTGGTTGCATCTTCTTGCAGTCCAAGGGACTCTCAAGAGTCTTCTCCAACACCACAGTTCAAAAGCATCCATTCTTTGGCGCTCAGCCTTCTTCACAGTCCAACTCTAACATCCATACATGACCACAGGAAAAACCATAGCCTTGACTAGACGGACCTTAGTCGGCAAAGTAATGTCTCTGCTTTTGAATATACTATCTAGGTTGGTCATAACTTTTCTTCGTTCCTGATTCGCAGAAAATTAAAGTACCGACGTCAGTGGTAGACGTCACTAAAACCTCGGGGGGTTTTATTTCAGACTGTGACAAAGGGGTAGATAAAGGGTACTTCACTACCCTGGCCTACGGTACTAGAAACAAAAGACTTACAACTCGAAATTCGGTTGAAAAAGTGAAAGGAGAAAGACTTTCATCAAGAGGCTCTTTAGTTCTTCTTCACTTTCTGCCATAAGGGTGGTATCATCTGCATATCTGAAGTTATTGATATTTCTCCCAGCAATCTTGATTCCAGCTTGTGCTTCTTCCAGCCCAGCGTTTCTCATGATGTACTCTGCATAGAAGTTAAATAAGCAGGGTGACAGTATACAGCCTTGATGTACTCCTTTTCCTATTTGGAACCACTCTGTTGTTCCATGTCCAGTTCTAACTGTTGCTTCCTGACCTGCATATAGGTTTCTCAAGAGGCAGGTCAGATGGACTGGTATTCCCATCACTTTCAGAATTTTCCACAGTTTATTGTGATCCACACAGTCAAAGGCTTGGGCATAGTCAATAAAGCAGAAATACATGTTTTTCTGGAACTCTCTTGCTTTTTCCATGATACAGCAATGTTGGTCATTTGACCTCTGGTTCCTCTGTCTTTTCTAAAACCAGCTTGAACATCTGGAAGTTTACAGTTCACATATTGCTGAAGCCTGGCTTGGAGAATTTTGAGCATTACTTTACTAGCGTGTGAGATGAGTGCAATTGTGCGGTAGTTTGAGCATTCTTTGGCATTGATGAATATATGTTCTTAATAATGTCCAATTTATCCATCTTTTAATGGTTGGTGCTTTTTATTTCCTATTTAAGAAATCTTTGTTTAACCCAAAATTATAAAGATATTCACCCATGTTTCTTCTAAAAAGAGGGAATTGTTTTATAGACTTGTGATCTATCTTAATGTTTTATGTCATGAAGTAGGGTTCAAAGAACTTTTTCTTCTACACAGTTTTAACTGACCTGGAACCATTTATTTAAAAGACCATCCTCTTTCCTCTGTGTTGCAATGGAAACTGCTCAAATCAAGCGATCCTAAATACCCTGGTCTGATTCTGCACTTGCCTTTGCTAGGCTGTTGTCCAACCTGTCTATCCTGGAACCAATATCACACTGTCTTGTTTATTGTGCTTTATTATAAGTCTTTTTATTTACTAGTATAAGTTTCCTTAGTTTGCTCTCCTTCAGTACTGCTTTGGGTATGTCTAATCTCTGTGGATTTTTATATAAATTTAACATCAGTTTGTCAATTTATAGACACACACGTATATGTATATGTAATCTGCTTCAAATCTTAATTGTTTTACACCATCTACATACTCATTTGAGAGAATTATAATTAATTAGAGAGACATTAAAATCACAATAGGATACCGCTCCATATCCAACAAAATGGCCAAAATTTACAAAAGAAAAAAAAAAGTGTTAATGCCAAATGTTTTCGAAGATGTGGAACAGCCAGAACTCTTACATGGCTGCTGCTGCTGCTAAGTCGCTTCAGTCGTGTCCGACTCTGTGCGACCCAGAGACGGCAGCCCACCAGGCTCCCCGTCCCTGGGATTCTCCAGGCAAGAACACTGGAGTGGGTTGCCGTTTCCTTCTCCAGTGAAAGAGAGGCTGGTGTCATACAAATTGATCCAATCACTTTGGAAAAATATTTAACAACCCCTTTCAAAACTAAACATAGTCTTACATTTTACCCAATGATTTCACTCCAACCTTTCAGGCTGTTCCATGTCTGGTACACCTTGCTTCTATTATGCGTGGAATACCTTTCTCTCTACAGTATGTGGTTTACGACACACGTTCACAGGCAGAGTGATTGCAGCATATTCTCCACCTGACTGGCTGTGTGACTCTGGGTGAGTTACTTCATGTATCTCCTGTGGACAAACTGGCTAGAGTGTTTATACCTTGTTTATTATTTTGATCTTCAACTCAGGGAGGGAGTGAATATACTTACCTACCCATAAGGCTATTTGTGCTGGGAGGACTAAATGATATATATAATCCACATAAGAACATTGCTTGGCAACTAGTAAGGGCTCAGTAAATACTACCTATTATTATTATTTTCTCCCAATTATAAACCTATTTATTTTTCAATGCTTATCTAGTTCAAACTATACCTCCTCCATGAAATTATTTTCAGACAAAAAGAAAGGAACTGTTAATTCTGACAGACTAAATGTCTCTCTCTACACTTTGATTCTTCTTTTTTCATTCTCAGATCTGGCTTTGATTATGAATTGCTTCATTGGTGCTTGCCCTTCCAGATTGCGAGCATTTTAAAGGGGGAAATCTCTGCTCACATGAATGTCTCTGTAGATCTCTGCCTGTTGCTCAACTATTAAATGTGCAACAGACACTTGTTACGTTGCATCACACGAAATCAAGGAAGGGAGACTGCTAGGTTCTTTTGAGTAATAATGATACTGGATGTGTTTGCTTGTCAAGAAGCTTGTCATTTGGAACTGTTCTTAAACAAATAGTTGAACTCAATGGACAGACATTTTTTTACTGATCTAAGAGCATGACAATGAGCCATCATGCTAATGTCCAGGAAAAGTGTCTTGAATCTTGGCATGAAAATGTTTAGGCTGTCTAGAACAAACAATTGAGGTAAAATCTGTCTCTATTATGAAAATGTAAAGATGGTGGCAATTTCTCCTAATATAATCTCAAAACTAGTAATTGCCTAAGAGGATATTATGATACCTGTGTTTTAAAAAGAAAACTGGATTTGTCATGAACTGGGCTGAGTCTTGAGTTTGTACCTAGAGAACCTCGGGTTTTCAGCCCTGGAGTTTTTATTTACTCAGGTTGATTCTTAAGGTCAGTCTGTGCCAAAGGCTTTGATTGATTTTGCATTGAGTCTTATTTACAAAAATCTCTGAAGCACTTCAGTGAAAGAAGTGGTATTTCTCAGGCTGCTCACTGTTGAGGGAAGAAGTCCATATTCACACCTCACACCACAAGTGTAAATAGGTCAAGGTGTACATTAAGGTTGTTACTGTTGAGTCACTGAGTTGTGTCCAGCTCTTTGCAACCCCATGGACTGTAGCCTGCCGGGCTCTTTGGTCCATGGTATTTCCCAGACAAGAATACTGAAGTGGGTTGCCATTTTCTTTTCCAGGAATCTTCCTAATCCAGCGATCAAACCCACGTCTCCTGCATTGGTAGGCAGGTTCTTTACCACTGCGCCACCAGGGAAGCACATTAAAGGAATGAATTGCTAACAGAATATATTCTATCCTCCCACCTTTATCATGACCTAAAAGTCACCCTCCAGAATATGGAATTAGGGTTAGAGTTGCTGGGTCCTGGTAGAGGGAGTTCTGGGATCCAGGAACTCTTGTCTGATACTGAGGGGAAAGAAAATTCTATGTTGTCCTCCCTTGTATGGTAGGGAGGGTATGGTTTGAAGAAGACCCATATTAAACCAGGGTTTCCAATATCAGACCCATAGCTGGGGTCTAAGAGCAACACTGAAGCTACTGAAATAATACGCATCAGGATAACATATCTCAGAGCATTATTAAATGTTTATGTAGAGGCCCTCCTCCCATTCCTAGTCACCAGAACTAGAGTGCTAAACAAAAATCTGTGTTACTCTTCTTTCCTCAGTGCTGAAAAGCCTTCAGCTTTAAGAACAATTCATAGAAATGCTGAAACATAAGTAGTTATGAGAGAGCAAGCAAGCGATTTTACTTCGGTTTTGTTCCCAAAAGCCATGGACTTGGTGCCATTTTGATAATACTAACTGAAAAAAAAAAAGAAAATAATGTGAGATTTTCCTATAAAACCATGCCATCATGGGCCATCTGGCCAACTGGAGGATGTTATTGGTAAAGGCTCATCAGAAACTCTCTTCTCTGGCAACTTGAATTGAGTGATCTAACCTCACTCTGCTTGGGCCTCCCTGGTGGCCTAGTGGTAAAGAATCTGTCTGTTGTGCTGAAGACCTGGGTTCAATCCCTGGGTTGGGAAGATCCCCTGGAGAAGGAAATGGCAACATACTCCAGTATTCTTGCCTGGAGAATCCCATGGACAGAGGAGCCTTGTGGGCTGTAGTCCATGGTGTCTCAAAGAGTCAGACACAACTTGAGTGACACACACACACACACACACACACACACACACACACACTCCATTTGAGTTTCTGTATATATGGGGGTCAACTCTTCTCTTGGAAGCACAGACATCTGAACTACAGATTTATTTGTTTACTCATTCTGAGAAAAAAAAAATGCTGTCATATAGTATTCTAGATGCCTTCCTGTCCAGACAATATGTCTGAATAACTAAAAAAAAAAAAAAAAAAAAAGCTTCCAGGTCACATAGATTTGATTTCCATTTTAGCTCTGCTATTTCATCACTGTATGGCGCGAGTGTAGGTTAACACCACAAAGTTCAGAAGCTATGAGGATTAGATGGAGTCATTTATATAAAAGGACTTGGCCCAGTGCTACGACATTCAATGAATGTTCACTATCTTCTCCTTTTTTCTCTATTTCTTTCCACTGCATTCTACTCAAATTTTAAAATCACCACAAAAGTAGATCCTAATGACAAATTAGAACAAGTCTTGTTCTAATTTCACGTGTTCACTCTATGATTATAAATTCTGTGTTAGAATGTAGAAAGTCAAAAGTCAGATTCACATGCGCAAAAGTCTTCTTAGAGTGGAAGGAATTTTGAAAGCTTATCAAGCAAGGTACTTGGTGGTTCGGAAGAACAAAGAACATGCTTGATATTAAACTGAGCTCCAAGACTTCATATTCTGAGGTTGCAGCTGCACTCACATTAACCTCTCTTTTATTGAAAGAGCTTACAGCTACCTTTTGAGAAATTTCTTTGTCACTAATCACTGCCAATCATATGGGAGCTATTACAAAATAAAGGATCTTTTCTTTCAAAAAGCCATAATTCAAATCATAACACGCAGCCCTACAAAGAGTTAGGAAAGTTCCTGAGATGGCTGCTTCTCCTGGAGATCTGCCCAGAAGCTGGGCAGATCCGCAAACAAGCTCAGAGCCTCACCTGTCCCGGGCCACCCGGAGGGCTGGGGTGGGGCTGCTGATGCTGACTGAATTCCTAGGAAGCCATAGGAATTCAATTTCCCTGACCTGAAAGTAATTGTTGGTTGTGCT
>SJYC01141539.1:38-52210 GCA_006408675.1 Madoqua kirkii
ACACCACACCCTGTCAAATTTCTCAACATATGTTTATGAACTCAAGTGAGATTTACATACCTTCCATCTGGAAATGCATATCCTTAACATATCTCCAAGTCTGGTTAAAAGCAAATGTCTCTTTCACGTGCGTTTAATATTAACCAATTCAAATGGGTTTCTGAACAGCAGGTATTTAAAGTATAGAAGGTTCCCAAAAGCAAGGTTATTTCCTTGGTCCTTTGATAGACCCTCTCAAGATAACAAAGAAGAAAGCTTTCAATACACATACTGACTAGGAGTTTATGGCTAGGCTCTAAATACAGCTTGCTAAGTCAAAATTAGTCTGGCAAACTCCTTGAATCAGCCATGAAGTACGATATAAATGCTAATTTGTATACACTGTACCACCTGCTTGGTGGATTTATCCCCTCCTTTAACCTTCTGAAAATCACTGCTTCTCTAGATGTCCCAGCATTCAGCTGACTCATCCACAAAGCAGTCTCTTCTCAGCTCCTTGGCCACTGGAGACTTTTATTGGCATATAGGCTTGTTTTCGTTTTATTTTGTTTCACTGGCCGATGGCAAGAACAATCCTTAAACTCTCTCACACAGATGTTTTGTAGGTTTCTTTAACTGTGTTGACTGGTCCATGGCCGCTGGTACTTTGGCTGACTCCTGTTTAGTGGGAATTCTGAGAGCCATTTTTTCATCTCCCTCTCTCCTCAACTCTCCGGCAGGCAAGAGTTTTATGGGTACGTTATATGCACAAGGGTTATAATTCTGTGCTGTAAGGTAAAGCCACTACAAAAGGCAGTACATGTTGGGCAACAGCTTTAGGCTGAGGAGCAAATGGGCTGGGGTTCAGCCTAATCTCTGTGGCCTAAGCCTTGTGCCTTCGGAGTGGGGGTCTGCTCATGGAGCTTTTCAGATTTTTCCCAGAGGCAATTTCTCAAGAGTCCTGGCTCTAAAAATAATACCCTTCCTTTGTCAGTCCTGTTTACAATCCCTCTTTCTACTGCCCAGAGGACCAGAAGTTTGTGGGCATTTTTACGTCATTCTTTCAAAACAGAACAGGACAAACTCTACAAACCATGGTCAACCATACGATTCCAAACTACTCAGTTCAGCTGACCAATTAGTCATTTGACGTATCATTTCATGCTGTGCCTTTTTTTTTTCCAGAAGCTCTTCATGATCCGAGATGTTTCATTTGATTAGATTACTGAGTAAGATCCATGGAGGGTTGAGGAGGAGGTTCTGGCTAGACAAGCCCCTTCATACTGCCCATGAAAACCAAGAAACACGGTGGTTAATCTGCATTGAGCAAATAAAACATTTTCGCGTCCTCTTTTTCTGTTGGTGGTGGGGGAGGGGCTTGCTGCACACTGAGAAGCATCCTTGAGTAGCATCAGAAATCTTAGGGATCAGGAGGTAACAGAAGAAGAGATGCAGAATCATGAAATCTGGCTCTCCACAACTTTGGGGACTATTTTTTTTCCTCCAGCTAACAATGGATGTAACTGGGCAATTCCGTGCCTGCAAACTGGAATGTTAAACATATGGGTAACATGGGGAAGACATCTGATAAAAGTTACAGATAATTCCACTTCAAAGACAACTGTGCTTTCTACTTCCAAGTGCTTTAATCATTTGGTCTATATGCCTGTTTCCCCAACACAGGCCCTTGGGGTAACAGATGTGTCTCTCTGTTACAGGTAAAAGCCCAACATGTGGGAATCAGGTTTATCAGTAACACGCCCAAAGGCCATGGGTCTCTGGGGCCCTATAGCCATACTTCATGCATGGGAGAAACTGAATGACATAGACTTTTGTGGCTGCTGCTGCTGCTGCTAAGTCGCTTCAGTCGTGTCCAACTCTGTGCGACCCCACAGACAGCAGCCCACTAGGCTCCTCCGTCCCTGGGACTCTCTAGGCAAGAACACTGGAGTGGGTTGCCATTTCCTTCTCCAATGCATAAAAGTGAAAAGTGAAAGTGTAGTCACTCAGTTGTGCCCGACTCTTAGCGACCCCACGGACTACAGCCTACGATGCTCCTCTGGGCAAGAGTACGGGAGTGGGTTGCCATTGCCTTCTGTGGCAGTGGGAGTCAAATAGGAAAACATGAGACCTAGCTGAGTCACACAGCTTGTGAACTGCTCCTGTAGCTCATAAACAGAGGAGAGTTTGCCCTGGAACTCATGCTGCATTCCTGATCTGAGCAGAATCCTGGGGCAGAAGCTGCACTGACTTACAGCAGCTGGAGGCTCAGCAAATGTCCTAAAACACTGGTGTCCATTTCAGAGAATAAGGGTGACAAGAAAGAAGAGCAAAAATGGCCCCTGGGGACACAACAGGCTCAGGATCCCCTGGCACTGGGTTTATTCTGCAGGCTGGTGGGACAACAGCTCTCTGGAAGCCTCAGATATTTTAGACAGATATTTTACTGTATGATCCTCTTTCACGACCTCACTACTCTATCCTGCCCCTTAGAAAGAAAACACATGGACTTAGTTACAGCGGTAATGCGAGAAACCTGCATTTGATTCCTGGATTGGGAAGATACCCTGGAGAAGGGAAAGGCTACCCATTCCAGTAATCTGGCCTGCAGAATTCCATGGACTGTATAGTCCATGGGATTGCAAAGAGTCGGACACAACTGAGTGACTACCGCTTTCAATGCTTTCACTAACACAAGGCTTAATGGCTATATATAGATGGAAGTGAGGTAGTGCCTTTGTTAACTTTTCGTCTGTCTGACTTGCCAGTTACAATTCATTTCTCAAAGTAAAGGCAAATGCTATACAGTAATCAAGCAAGCTTCAAAATTCTGGAATGTAACAAATAATTTTTTCTACATTCCAGCAGAAAGCTAATTCAGGGAAGCAGATTGGCTAAAATTTCAGAGAAGAAAACAATATCAAATTAAGAAAGTTCTGATTGCATTCTTGAGATTCCTTGAATCACCGAAACAAAGTGTGATGAAAATGTGAAAACTATAGGTGTGTGTTGTTCTCCTCAGGTGACTGTCAAAAGCATTTATCTAAATTCATTTCCCTCAGCTACTTTCCATCTAAATGTTCCACCTGGAGGGAACTGAATTCTATCCTCACCTCTTGCACTTCCTTGGATGGATGAATCTGATCCACAGTAAATCCAGTATGGGAAGTGGTTTGTAGATATTACGGGACTCATCTTTACAGCTCCATTTACAGCTCCAAAATCACTGTGGCCGAAGCCATGAAATTAAAAGACACTTGCTCCTTAGAAGAAAAGCTATGACAAACTTAGACAGTGTATTAAAAAGTGGAGCCATCACTTTGCCCACAAAAGTCCATACAGTCAAAGCTATGGTTTTTCCAGTAGTCATGCATGGATGTGAGAGTTGGACCATAAAGAAGGCTGAGTGTCAAAGAATTGGTGCTTTTGAACTATGGTGCTGGAGAGGACTCTTGAGAGTCCCTTGGACAACAAGGAGATCAGACCCAGTCAGTCCCAAAGGAAATCAACCCCAAATATCCACTAGAAGGGTTGATACTGAAGCTGAAGCTTCAATACTTCAAGCCAGCTCATTGAAAAAGACTCTGATGCTGGGAAAAATTGAGGGCAGGTGGAAAAGGGGACAACACAGGATGAGATGGTTGGATGGCATCACTGACTCAATAGACATGAGTTTGAGCAAGCTCCAGGAGATAGCGAAGGACAAGGAAGCCTGGTGTGCTGCAGTCCCTGGTAGTAGAGTCGGATGTGACTTAGTGACTGAACAACAAGTGTCTTCTTTTGTTCAATGCATATTTATTGTGTATCTACAATGTACTCTAGTGTTGGTCAAGAGAAACAAGGGAGGTATAAATAAAATTTAAATGTGAAGGGGAAAGTGAAAGTTGCTCAGTGGTGTCTGATTCTTTGCAACCCCATGGACTATACAGTCCATGGAATTCTCCAGGCCAGAATACTGGAGTAGGTAGCCTTTCCCTTCTCCAGGGGATCTTCCCAACTGAGAGATCGAACCCTGATGTAGCCAGATTAACAGAGGTGACATTTAATATATTTTACTCACTATACCCCAATACTACTTTAATAGATTATTAATATAAAATTTTATTAGAATATTTAACTTCCTTTTTTATATTAAGTCCTCAAAATCTAGTTTGTATTTTACAACTTCAGCATGTGTCCAAGAGGATCGAACCCTGATGTAGCCAGATTAACAGAGGTGACATTTAATATATTTTACTCACTATACCCCAATACTACTTTAATAGATTATTAATATAAAATTTTATTAGAATATTTAACTTCCTTTTTTATATTAAGTCCTCAAAATCTAGTTTGTATTTTACAACTTCAGCATGTGTCCATTCACTATCCACATTTCAAGGGCTCCAAGCCACATACAGCTAGCAACTAACAAGTTGGACAGCATTTCTCTAGACAAACAAAAAGATAACAAGTCGCCTTTGTGCTTTCCTGTCTCCCTTTCTTGTTTGCTCTGCTTCTTTGTGCCAGAAAGTTTTTCTACTTTATCCCATACATCCATTTACCATGCAATAAACCTCAGTTTATGCTAGCATATAGTTAACTGGTAAGTGTACTTCATATGAAACCCTAAGAAATGCTTGCTAAAACATAACTGATATTCTTTGAAAAGCATTGCTAGGATCTTAAGCCCATGAGGAAAATTTGCAGAACCGAAAATTAGATAGGGTGGAGGTGGCAGTACCTGAATGGCCAATAGGTTGGTCATAGGCAACTGAAAAGTTAGACTTCTATTGTAACAAAAACCAAGATGAGGCAGATACTCAAGATGTGAGTGGGAGTTGAGACCCATCTCTAGCAATGGAACTATAGAACGGAATTTGAAAAAATATTAAAAAATAGACCTAAATAAACAAGAATAGGGGCGGGAGATGACTGAAATTAAAATGTTCTAAGTTTCTTCTGAGAACAGGATACTTATTAGCTTTACAAATCATATATGCATTAAAAATTTTAAGAGCAAAATAAAAATACTTTTTTATTTTACAGATAAAAAGTGTCTTTTTATCTGTAAAATATGTACAGAAAGAGGGGACAAAAGAAACCTGATCATAACATTATGTGTCAGGCACTTTACTAGACTCTGCAATCCCTTAGAATGAACATACCAATCATCAAGGAAAGAAAACACACAGCTGATGACTAAGAAACACGGACAAATACTTATACACATGGAGTAAAGCCACAAAGTGAGAGTATCCTGGAAGAAATTATTTGCTCTGCATAGCATGTTCATGGAAGAATTAACAAGGAATCCCACAGCTGCATAGAAATGTAATATGAGACACGTGTCAAGTGCATAGCAGTCCCGTGTGATCCGTGGTGACCACAATGGACCACCCAAGTCATTCCAACTTGATGTTCTGTGTATGAGTGCCCAGGGACATTTCAGTGGAATATGTGATTCATTTTATGTGTTCCTAGGAGGAACAAAATTAAACAAGAGTCTAAGCTCCAGAGCTCCTCAGAATCTTCAGAACATATATTCTCCCAAGGGGCGATATAGGATGCAGCATATAATCTTTCACAAATGGATTTGCTCATGTACTACTTTTTTGTCTGCCTCACAGCTGATAATGTCTTCCAGAAAAATCTGCCATGATCAGTGTGAGAAACTCTGGTTTCAGTCATAGGGAAAACTCAAAGGACTTGGCAAGATGGAAAGTTGGAAACACACAGGCAAACAGATCAGAACCTCATCCATTAGGTGAAGAAGTCAAGGTCTCACAATGATAAAGAGCATGCGACTTGCCTGGCAGTCTAGTGGTTCAGACTCTGTGCTCCCAATGCAGGGGGCATAGGTCTGATCCCTCATTGGGGAAGATCCTATATGCCATGTGGCACAACCACAAACAACAAACAAAAAGTATGCAATCCTCAAGAAAAGAAAAAAGAATAGTAAGGAGTGTGAAGACCCACAGGCATTGGAGCAGGGGAGTGAGATGGAATGCCTCTGGGTCTCAGATGTGACCTGTAGAGCTATGATGCACTGTGGCTGCCATTCTCCAGACCAGATCTGAGGTGGGGGAACAGTCCTTACAGTGACTTTTACAGGCATGATTAGATGCTTTCTCCTAGTTCAACACAGACAAGGCTAACTCCTCTCTTATCACCCAGTCACACAATCATTCCTTATTGGTGGGCCACCCAACGGAGACAAGGGAAGGAAAAAAATCCCCAAATTGAGGATCCAGGTCATGGAGAGGTTTCCCCTGATTCTGGAACCAGTCTGGTTCAAAAGGAAATAGAGCATGTGCATAAGCCATGATAAATGACAAAACCATCTGGAGTACATGGTGTATAATTGAGGATAAGGGCCCTAAATGTTATATAGACAATGACTTTACTTTTTCTGAAAAGTGTTTTTCATTTTTGGAATAGGTTACGTATTTATGTGGTTCAAATGACACACAGAGACACACTCGGTTATACATTAAAGATGCCTCAACTCTGCTCTTCTTCTTCTACCTGGCTCCCATCACTTCTACAACAGAGGCTGGGTAGCTAGCGTCTAAACTTGCTTCTTCTGCACCTTGGCACACAAACTCCAGTTCCTCGTCTCCCTCATGATTAGCTACAGCCATGGGATTAAGTACTGGTCAGGGGAATATGAATCACCTCCCTGTCTGGACCACAACCACCTTCCACTTCCTTCTTTGTTCCCAAATGCTGGCTGAGCGTTGACACCCAGAGAAACCTTGGAAACCATGGAAGGTGAGCTTCTATCAGCCTTGGTCCCTGAGTGACGGAATGGGGCAGAGCACACCTCCTGACCCCACTGTTTAGACTGTATGGACATATTCCAATTGTTTTAACAAGTATTGTTCAAGGACATTGGCTTAGACATTGCTTTTTTTTTCTTATAAAAATTATTTATTTTAATTGGAGGATACTCTATGAAATTGTGATGGTTTCTGCCACATATCAGTATGAATTGGCCACAGGTATACAGGTGTGCCCTCCATCCTGAAGCCCCTCCACTATTCCTCCAGGTTGTCACAGAGTGGCTTTGGGTCCCTGCATCATACATCAAACTCGTACTGCTCATCCACTTTACATATGGTAATATATACATTTCAATGCTATTCTCTCAAATCATCCCACCCTCTGCTTCTCCCAATGAGTCCATTAGTCTCTTCTTTATGTCTGTGTCTCCCTTGCTGCCCTGCATGTAGGATTGTTGGTACCATCCTTCTAGATTCCATATATATTTGTTAATACATGGTATTTTTAGACATTGCTTTTTAATCTTTCCTGAACTGGCATTCTTTTTTTTTTTTTAATGTAGTCTCTGTTTATTGATGTCTTCCTACCAAGTCGTAAGCAAGCTTGAGTCTGAAGAGGTGATTGCTGTTCCCACAGAGTGAGTTGAAATTAGTAATGATAGCTCTTCTTTCAAAAGAAAACCAGTACTATTTTAAGCATTTACTAATTATTTCGTTTTAGTTCTTCCTCCTTGCCCTAGTAGGAGCTTCGTTCAGAATTTTTTCTTCTTTTTATAAAAATTCCCAATCTACAATACTTTTAAAATTTTCCATATACCTTGACAAGAACCAGAACCGTGACAGGTTCTTATCCCACAGAATGTAAGTCACGAGTTCTTTAAGAATGCACCGGCATTCTTAAAGATCATCAGCTAGTTCATGAGCTTAGAGTGTTTTGGGGTCCACTCTTGCCTAACGAAGATGCAAGATGTCAGAGCCACTCCGACAGGAACTGAAAGCCAGGGTAGAACAGAGGATGGTGGCAGGGCTGAGAATGCTCTGCTGCTGATGGACACCCTGCGGAAGTCTCACTCTGCATACTGAGTGCAGAGTGTCCGGACCAGCTGGAAGCCCAAAGCCCCTCAGTGGAATTAATCATATTGACTGTGTGGAGTGCTAGACAACTGCTGCATTCAAACGTCACTGATGTCATGTGAAAAAAAAAAAGCCTGATGGGTTCACATGTGGCTTTCATTAAGAGGTCGTGGCTGGAACTCCTCGCAGTCCTTGATGATTAATCTGTGATACGCATGGCTACAAATGGTGCTTGGTCACTCAGCCAGATGTTCCTCGTGGATTCTTCCGAAGGACTGGGGCATGTCTCTGAGATCATATGCTTAGTCATTTAACTAGAGCGCTTGCTTCTGCCAGCAGCTTGACAGTGTCAGAAAGAGTAAAAGCCTGTTCCCCGCTGGAAATTTCTGGAATATTGCCATAATCATTACATATGGTGCTCTTAGGAAATTCCAGCTTTCTGGCTCTTTAGATAAATGGAGTGTGAATTTTACTGTCAGGAGAGAACCCTAAAAACAAAGTAATAACGCAACAATGCAGTACCATGCTCTTTAATCTCCTTCTTTAAAATTAAATATCGATTACAATCTTGTGATTTATTTTCAAGCAAGAATTGTTGAGTACCTGAGCCTCTGGACTTTAGGGCTGGTGTCGGGATTATGGTGAAAATGAATGTTTCTTAATTTTAAAATACTACAAAATTCCCAAAGGTAATCTTGACACTTCATTTTATTTCATGTTTTTTTAATAGTGAAAGGATCATTTCAAATTAAAAAATCTTCCCAGTAGAGCTCATGTGCTAAAAGGCAACCAATTATTTATTGAACTTTATTTGATACAACGACATCAATTTAGAGAAGATTCAGAAATCAGTGATCAAAAATAACATTAAGGTTTATCAAAACTGATATCATTTATTAAAATATGCTATAATCATGAATAATAACTTGCTTTCTTCACAGGTGCTCAGGAAGCATTTGATCCTAAGAATGAGTGGCCTAGATATTTTCATAGTTTTTCTTACAGTCACCCAAGAGTTTGCTGCATTTTAATGGAGAAGCTGGCTATATATAACTTGTGAACACACTGATATTCCCTTAGATGAATTGTTCTAGAGAAACCACAGAATGCACATATTTCCTTAAAAAAAAAGGCAAACATTTTCTGTGAATTCTATCCTGGTTACTTAGTATGTCATCTCCTTGATGATTTGTAGAAAGAAGCTCTATTCTTTTGCAGTTCCAAGTAACTTGCAGATCATCTCTACTGATAAAGCTTATATTTTCTCAAACACCATGGGAGAGGCCATACAGTACAAACCACACGTCTCTCTTCACAAACTCAAGGTGAAACATATAAGACAGATGACAAACTCTCTGTGTCACATCTTCAGCTCCTGTTCAATTTGTGAAGAGCTTTAAATCAGAGCACCTGTAACACTTTTCACATGAGAAGAGTTACAAGAAGGATGTGAAGTGAAGTGAAAGTCACCTAGTCATGTCCGACTCTTTGCCACCCCAAGGACTATACAGTCCAGGAATTCTCCAGGACAGAATACTGGAGTGGGTAGCCTTTTCCTTCTCCAGGGGATTGAATAATCATTACATATGGTGCTCTTAGGAAATTCCAGCTTTCTGGCTCTTTAGATAAATGGAGTGTGAATTTTACTGTCAGGAGAGAACCCTAAAAAACAAAGTAATAACGCAACAATGCAGTACCATGCTCTTTAATCTCCTTCTTTAAAATTAAATATCGATTACAATCTTGTGATTTATTTTCAAGCAAGAATTGTTGAGTACCTGAGCCTCTGGACTTTAGGGCTGGTGTCGGGATTATGGTGAAAATGAATGTTTCTTAATTTTAAAATACTACAAAATTCCCAAAGGTAATCTTGACACTTCATTTTATTTCATGTTTTTTTAATAGTGAAAGGATCATTTCAAATTAAAAAATCTTCCCAGTAGAGCTCATGTGCTAAAAGGCAACCAATTATTTATTGAACTTTATTTGATACAACGACATCAATTTAGAGAAGATTCAGAAATCAGTGATCAAAAATAACATTAAGGTTTATCAAAACTGATATCATTTATTAAAATATGCTATAATCATGAATAATAACTTGCTTTCTTCACAGGTGCTCAGGAAGCATTTGATCCTAAGAATGAGTGGCCTAGATATTTTCATAGTTTTTCTTACAGTCACCCAAGAGTTTGCTGCATTTTAATGGAGAAGCTGGCTATATATAACTTGTGAACACACTGATATTCCCTTAGATGAATTGTTCTAGAGAAACCACAGAATGCACATATTTCCTTAAAAAAAAAGGCAAACATTTTCTGTGAATTCTATCCTGGTTACTTAGTATGTCATCTCCTTGATGATTTGTAGAAAGAAGCTCTATTCTTTTGCAGTTCCAAGTAACTTGCAGATCATCTCTACTGATAAAGCTTATATTTTCTCAAACACCATGGGAGAGGCCATACAGTACAAACCACACGTCTCTCTTCACAAACTCAAGGTGAAACATATAAGACAGATGACAAACTCTCTGTGTCACATCTTCAGCTCCTGTTCAATTTGTGAAGAGCTTTAAATCAGAGCACCTGTAACACTTTTCACATGAGAAGAGTTACAAGAAGGATGTGAAGTGAAGTGAAAGTCACCTAGTCATGTCCGACTCTTTGCCACCCCAAGGACTATACAGTCCACGGAATTCTCCAGGACAGAATACTGGAGTGGGTAGCCTTTTCCTTCTCCAGGGGATTGACCCAGGGATAGACCCAGGGATCAAACCCAGGTCTCCAGCATTGCAGGTGGATTCTTTATCAGCTGAGTCACAAGGGAAGCCCACAAGAAAGATGGTAAGGTGTTGTTTTTTTTTTTTTCCACATATAGTAGTTTGTATCTGTTAATCCCACACTCCTAATTTATCCTTGCCTCTTCCATATCCCCTTTGAAAACCTTAAGTTTGTTTCCTATGTCTGTGGGTCTATTTCTGTTTTATATATAGATTCCTTTGTCTTATTTTTTAGATTCTACATGTTAAGTGCTATCATATAATATTTGTCTTTGTCTGACTTCACTTAGTATAATAACCTCTATGTCCATCCATGTTGCTGCAGATAGTTATATTTCATTCTTGATAAGCTTTTATTAAAGCTTTGGTATAAAGAAAAGTTCAAAAACATTGCCCTTATTATTGCTACTGGTTTTATGGAAGCTAGATAACTTTAACAAAACACAGAACTGAATTCCTTAGTCAGTACTTATTTGGGCAGGAGAAATTACTGGTCATACATCAGCAAACCAAAGATAATTCCTTCACAAATAATGTTAAAGCTAGTCCTATAAATCAATGGCATGAAAAGCAAAACTACAGAATGGTAGAAAATATTTGCAAATCAAATATCAGATGAGTTAATACCCAGAATAAATAAGGAACTATAGTAACAAAAAAACAAATGACTCAATTTAAAAATGGACAAAGAACTTCAATAGACATTCCTCCAAAAAGGATACAGAAATGGCCAACAAGCATATGAAAAGATACTAAACTTTACTAATCGTTAGAGAAATGCAAATCAAAACCACATTTTCACCCTCATAGCCACTAGGATGGCTACTATCAACAAAACAAAACAAAACAGAAAATAGCAACTGTTAGTGAGTATGTGGAGAAACTAATTCTTGTGCACCAATGATGGGATTGCAAAATGGTGTAGTCATTTTGGAAAAAAGTATGGCAGATTCTCAAAAATTAAAAACAGAATTATCATATGATCCATTAATCCCCATTGTGGGTATATATCCAAAAGAACTGGAAGCAGGATCTTGATGAGATATTTGCACATCCATGTCCATAGCAGTATTATTCACAATAGCCAAGAGGTAGAAAAACCCAAGTATCCACTGACAGATAAATGAATATATACAATATGTGTGTATATGCATATATGTGTTCATGTGTGTGTATGTGCACGCACGCGTGCGTGCTAAGTCACTTCAGTTGTATCCAGTTCTGTGGGACCCTATGGACTGTGGCCTGCAGGCTCCTCTGTCCATGAGATTTCCCAGATGAAAAAACTGGAGTGGGTTGTCATTTCCTCCTCCAAGGGATCTTCCTGACCCAGGGATCAAACCGTGTCTTAACTGACTCATTTGAAAAGACCCTGATGCTGGGAAAGACTGAAGGCGAGAGGGGAAGGGGACAACAGAGGATGAGATAGTTGGATGGCATCACTGACTCAATGGACATGAGTTTGAATAAACTCTGGGAGCTGGTGATAGATAGTGAGACCTGGCGTGCTGCAATCCATGGAGGTTACAAAGAGTCGGACACGACTGAGCAACTGAACTGAACTGAACTGAACGTTGGCAGGCGGGTTCTTTACCACTAGCGCCACCTATATACATATAATACACACACATAATGGAATACTGTACTATTCAATCTTAAAAAGGAAGGAAATCCTGTGAACCCCAAGGACATGCTAAGTCAAATAAGCTGGTCACAAAAAGTACTATATGATTCCACTTGAATGATGTATTTAAAGTAATCAAATTCATAGGAACAGAAAGCAGAATGGTGACTTCTAGGAGCTGGGGCGAGGGGAAATGAGTTATTGTTTAATGAGTACAGAGTAACAGTTTTGCAAGAAGAAAAAGTTCTAGAGATCACTTGCACAACAATGTAGATATACTTAATGTTGTTCAATTGTACACTTAAAAATTGTTCAGTTGGTAATTTTTTATAATTAAAAACTTAAAAAAATTATGAACAAAACACAGTTCTTTTGGCTGGTCTAGGAAACTAGTTATGAAAACTCCATTAGGGGATCTGCCTGGAGGTCCAGTGGTTAAGACTTTGCTTTCCAGTGCGGGAGGTATGTAGTCAATCACTGGTCCAGGAACTAAAATCTCACATGCCTTTTGGCCAAAAACCAGAACATAAACAACAGAAGCTATATTGTAACAAATTCAATAAAAACTTTAAAAATGATCCATGTCAAAAAAAAATTAAGAAAATTCCATTAGAACCCTATGGCTCTCAAAGGCAGGGCTAGCTGCTCTTGATCTGATCAAAGGAACCTTAAGGTAATGAAAGTTATCCTTTACTTTCAACAACACTCCACAATTTAACGAAAAAAGCCACAGTTCCAATATGTTTTTAGTAACTCTCAGGTTGTCAGGCACTTTGCCTTCCAAAGCTGAGTGAACAATAAAGGGACAAAACTGAAATTGATGAGAGTGGAACTTAAATGTCCTCACCAAGAAACAAGTGTATAAATCAATAGGTGATTAAATAAGGTGATGGATGTTTAATACCTAGATGGTGGGAGTCTTTTCACAATGTATACCAAACCACCAAGATGTATACTTTGCACATCTTACAATTTTATATGTCAATTACACCTCAGTGAAGCTGAAAATTTACAAAAAGGGTCATAACTGAAAATGTTTCCTCTGAATCAGATGTCCACTCTGGGGAATGGAGAAGCTGGCATTTGCCCATCTCAAGTGTCCTCTCGATGTGAGCCAGAATGCAAAAGGCTCCAAATCAGAGGTCCTTCCTGCTGCTGCTAACTGTTCGCCTGCACAGCTGTCAAGGTCACAAACACCTGAGTCCTCATTACAGTTTAAGAAGAGTGCCATTCAGTGCTTAGTAGATGAATGGATATAAGGACACACACAAAGTTAATTATGCACTTAGTATCAATGGGGAAAAGTGCATGTGTTCCTAAGCCCCACATGGTGAGACAAGTCTAAATCCCGTAAAATGGCACTGTTACTTCAGGGGACGAAACTTGTTATCAGAACAGCATAACAAGGCAGTGACCCTCAATGACTCCACTCAAGGCTATATACCCGCAATGATTCATGGGAGTCTAAGTCTGAGCACATAAGATACTCATAATGAAGTATCAAATGGGTGGCATTTGGTAGTATACAAATGAACATTTAAAGTGGAAAGGCAAGGCCAGAGATAAATAAATACTAAATAGAAACAAACACTAAATACAAATGAATACAAATTTATATATAAGTATAAACTTAAAATGAAAGTGTAGCGATTCCTTAAACAACTGGAAATAGAACTGCCATACAACCCAGCAACCCCACTGCTGGGCATGCACACTGAGGAAACCAGATATGAAAGAGACACATGTACCCCAATGTTCATCGCAGCACTGTTTACAACAGCCAGGGCATGGAAGCAACCTGGATGTCCATTGGCAGAGGAATGGATAAGAAAGCTGTGGTACATATACACAGGGAGTATTACTCAGCCATTAATGAGTATTACTCAGCCATTAAAAAGAAACCATTTGAGTCAGTTCTAATGAGGTGGATGAAACTGGAGCCTACTATACAGAGTGAGGTAAGTCAGAAAGAAAAACACCAATACAGCATATTAACACATATGTATGGAATTTAGAAAGATGGCAAGGACAACCTTATATGTGAGACAGCAAAAGAGACACAGATGTATAGAACAGACTTTTTGGACTCAGTAGGAGAAGGCGAGGGTGGGATGATTTGAGAGAATAGCACTGAAACATGTTTATTATCATATGTGAAACAGATCACCAGTCCAGGTTCAATGCATGAGACAGGGTGCTCAGGGCTGGTGCACTGGGATGACCCTGAGGGATGGGATGGGGAGGGAGGTGGGAGAGGGGTTCAGGATGGGGAACACATGCACACCCATGGCTGATTCATGTCAATGTATGGCAGAAACCACTACAATACTGTAAAGTAACTAGCCTCCAATTAAAATAAATTAATTAAAAAGAAATGTAACTTAGATATAAACATCTTAAAACAATGAAAGCAATGCATTTGGTGTGTACTAAAAAAATAATTTTCAAGATGTTTTAATAATGTCACTTCATTTCACAAGTCCTCTTTTGTGTCTGTTATATGCAAAACACTGTACTAAGCTCTCAGACAGGCCTGGGGAACCAGGAAAGCTACATAACACAACACAATAGGGCCATCAAAGGAAGAGCTTTATCCCTGGGTTATGTGTAATGAAGTCTTAAAAGATAAAAAGGTCTAGAAAAATGAGACTTGAGAGGGAGGTGGAAAGCTGGGAGGGCTTTAGGACTAACAGAGTATCATAAAGCTATAAAAGTACCTAAATGTCAAGTGTGTATGGAGAATACTAAAGATCTATGGCAAAGTATTAGGAATCAAACAAACATATAGTACCCCTTTCTAGCTCTGGCAATATTTTATCTCAAATTTTGCAAGTGGGGCTGTGCTTGTCTTGTTCATTTCTGTTCTTTATAAGTTCCTGGCATATAATGGGTGCTTGTAAAGGTTTGTTGAATGGGTGAAGAAAGATGAAGCTAGAAAGATAGTGGAGGGGCCAGATCATGACTGCCCTTGACTGCTAGGTTTAGTATGTGGATGTGTGTGGTGAAAAATGGGTAATATAACATTTACTATCTTCACCATTTTTAAGTGTACTACTCAGTACATTCACGCTGCTGTGTAACATCTCCAGAACTTTTCTGAGAAATTTGGAAGAAGACAAAAAATATGACCAGTCTAATGAGACTATTGAAAGTGAAAGTGAAGTAGCTCAGTTGTATCGTCTTTGTGACCCCATGGACTGTAGCCTACCAGGCTCCTCCGTCCATGGGATTTTCCAGGCAAGAGTACTGGAGTGGAGTGCCAGTGCCTTCTCCAGGGGATCTTCCCAACCTGGGGATTGAATCCAGGTCTCCTGCATTGTAGGCAGACGCTTTTACCATCTGAGCCACCAGGGAAGTCCCAACGAGACTATTAGACCTGCATTTTTCTCTGAAGGAAATGAACACTTCAAGGTGTGGAATTTTCAAATTACTTTGAGGAATGGAAACTCTGTACCACTGAACAACACGAGAACATGGATTCTGCTCTGTGAGCAATAGTAAGTCTCTGCAAGTTTTTGAGAAAGACTCCTGCATTTGGAACATAACCTGTAAGTAATGCTAACAGTGTGTTAGAGCTGCAGCCCCCAACCTTTTTGGCACCAGGGACAGTTTTCGTGGAAGACAATTTTTCCACGAATCCAGAGTAGGGGTCTGGTCTGGGGATGATTCAAGGGCATTACACTTATTGTGCACTTTATTTCTATTATTATGACATCAGCTCTACCTCAGATCATCAGGTATTAGATCCTGGAGGTTGGGGGCCCCCGTGTTAGAGGATCACTTGGTTTCATGAAGGGAAAACCATGAGGTAGTTAGTGAATTTCTGTGGTGAACTGGCCACATTTTATATTCCTATTTTGTTATGGAAAATCCTAAGTGCAACATTTTCGTTAGAATTGTTGATGATAAATTTATCGGAAAAATATTCATAATGCTTACTCATATCACATTTAATTTTTTTTAAAAAGAAATTATTCAAAACAATATCCTAATACCAAAGAGCACAGCACAAGATAAACGTATTCTTCATTATATCTTACTTAAAAGGCCCTCAGTGCAGAAGTACTGCAGGCCATGGACAGCTGGTCTGAATGTATTTCTAATGATCACTCCACCAGCCTGAGTCCCAGCCTTTGGCCCTCCCCCATGGTCTTGGCCCTGACCCATTGTTTAGCACAGATGCATCAGCATTTCATTTATTTCCTGCATGAAATTCTTTAATACGACATAAGAAAGCTTAAAGTGGTGGTTTTAGATGAAAATTATAAACTGGTTGGTTGTCCTTATTTACTCTAATGGAAACAGTATTCTATATTTTTCTAAAGTGACACTCCATTAAAGGTTTTTTGTTTCCTTTTTTCTTTTTGTTTTTCTTTTTTTGTAAGCAAGATCATGTCTATCATTATCCTCCTACTAAATCACCATTTAGCTTTATAGAAAGCATAAAAGCTAGTGACCATAAATGTACTGCATATCCCTCAAACAGCCAATGTAAATTAAACTACCCTACTTTTAAGTAGGGTAGTTTAATCACTTAATACTTAATCACTTATAAAGACTAAGAGACCAATGAAGAACGTTTACAAGGGAAACTTTAATGTGAGGATAAGCTAATCATAACAAAGAGAAATCAATTTCTTTAGGAGAAATTTGAAAGAAGACAAAAAAAAAAAAAAGAGAGAGAGAGAGAGAGAAAAAACCAACCAGAAACAATCTGATGAGACTATTAGACCTGCATTTTTCTCTGAAGGAAATGAAACAGTTCAAGGCTTGGAATTTCCAAATTACTTTGAGAGCGTTTGGTCCCAGTTTCCCCTCAAAATAATATAATTTATTTTCTTTTCTCATCATATAAACAGAAGCCTGAACCATTTTTGCAATAAACTGTTAGATCAAAAATGCATTTTTCCCAAGATAGAAAGTTAAGGAGCTCAACGCCAAGGACTAAATTGCTTCCATCTGTAAAAGTTGATTTCATTTTTCCTGGGAAAGATGGTATTAGCCGAAGCCAACGTCATCTGTATAACGTTTAAGAAAGGACACATTAATGGAAGATTAACAATGTGAATGCTAGTGGCCACATGTACACAGTCTTAAAAAAAAATTAAGTTCCCAACTTAGATATACCTATGTTAGAGGAACTGACCTTTCAGAACAGCCAACAGGAAAACAAGCACATATACTAACAATCTGAAATATACATTATGCTAAGTTAAAGTACGTATAGTTTATAGAATTTAAATTATACTTGTAGTACAGCAGAGAAAAGGCACTCAACTTTGGAGCCCCATCCCTAGAAATCTGGGATGTCAGGCTAGTCCTTATGGAGATTCAGGTAAAGAGAATGCTTTTACTCCCATGGACTGCTTCTCAGGTCCCAGAATAAAGCCCCAAAGAGGTGGGGGTGAAGACCTCTCTCCATTCTGGGAGACACACTGGAGACAGCTGACAGGGTGTGCTGCTGCTGCTGCTAAGTCACTTCAGTTGTGTCTGACTCTGTGCGACCCCATAGACGGCAGCCCACCAGGCTCCCCTCTCCCTGGGATTCTCCAGGCAAGAACACTGGAGTGGGTTGCCATTTCCTTCTCCAATGAATGAAAGTGAAAAGTGAAAGTGAAGTCGCTCAGTTATGTCCGACTCTTAGCGACCCCATGGACTGCAGTCTACCAGGCTCCTCCGTCCATGGGATTTGCCAGGCAAGAGTACTGGAGTGAGGTGCCATTGCCTTCTCCGCGGGGTGTGCTCAACTTTGGGATATTCCTTAGAACAAGACCTTTGGTGGTACCCACTTCAGTATCTTCCACCCTGTCCAAAGGACTCAGTCCAAGAAATCAAAAAAGAAGGCTGGAAAGTCCACAGAGCTGGCAGCTTCTTTTAGTGCTCAGGTCTGAATATTTGTGTTTCCCCCAAAACTCACACCTTGGAATACTAATGCCAATGTGACAGTTAGGAGGTGGGGCCTTTGGGAGAGGTAGAATACAACCCTCACTTGTATTCGACTAGAGACCCACGGAGCTCCCCAGCCCCTTCCACCAACTGAGGATACAAGACATCAGTGCCCCCTTCCTGCCATGCTGGCACCCTGATCTAGGATGTCCAGCCTGTGAGAACTGAATTTCTATTGTTTATCGTTTACCCAGCTGCGGTATTTTGTTATAGCAGCCCCAGCGCCTTGACATTTGGGGACCTAACAATAGCTTTAAAAGGAATCTCTTCCCGTTTAATGGCTACAGGAGCAGAAAAATGACTTAAAATAGAAGGGGACGGGGGAGCCGTGACAACAGCCCACGCAAGCGGAGAGAATAAGCGGAAGCGGAGGTCACCTTTACTCACTATAGGCCGAGGGTCTCAGATGAGATGCCCCCAAACCAGAGAAAGACACAGGCAAAAGCAAGGCCCCGAGGAGAAGGGAGGAGGCTCTGCGGGGTGATTTGAAGCTCCATGTGGATGACAGATTGAGGGTTCAGGAAGTTGAGGCCCCACCCAAGATGCCGTCTACCCTTGGGAAGGATGCAAAAGCCCAGGGTGCATCTGTGCAGTACTGGGAGTCGGGGGACAAAATGTGGGCGAAATGTTCACAGAAAACAACACAGAAGCACTGGGGAAAACTCACTGTACTTCTCCAGCTCATGGTTTGGGAATCGGTATTGAAGAAAGACATCCCTCGAGAGTTTGTTTAATGAAAAGTAGTGAAATCCAAACAGGGAGCAAGAGAGGGAGAGGATAAGGTGGCTCCGGGGGTAAAGAATCTGCCTGCCAACGCACGAGGCATGGGTTTGATCCCTGGGTTGGGAAGATCCCTGGGGAAGGAAATGGCAACCCACTCCAATATTCTTGCCTGTGAAATCCCATGGACAGAGGAGCCTGGCGGGCTACAGTCCACCGGGTCGTGAAAAATCAGACATGACTGAGCACGCACGCATGCACTCATATGGAGCAAGAGATAACCTGAGACCAGTTTAACTGGTTAAAGTTAGTGAGTAATTTACTCAGCAGGGGAGAAAGGGAGAGTAAGTGCAATGAAGATGAGGAATAGCACAGAACTGCACGCAAAAATAATCACACCCACGTTACAAAAAATTATTGTTGTTTAGTCACTAAGTCCAGAGAAGGCAATGGCAACCCACTCCAGTACTCTTGCCTGCAAAACTCCATGGACAGAGGAGCCTGGTGAGCTGCAGTCCATGGGGTTGCTAGGAGTCAGACACAACTGAGAGACTTCACTTTCATTTTTCACTTTTATGCATTGGAGAAGGAAATGGCAACCCATTCCAGTGTTCTTGCCTGGAGAATCCCAGGGACGGGGGAGCCTGGAGGGCTGCTATCTATGGGGTCACACAGAGTCAGACACGACTGAAGTGACTTAGCAGCAGCAGCAGTAATCACTAAGTCATGTTCAACTCTTTCTGACCCTATGGTCTGTAGCCCACCAGGCTCCTCTGTCCATGGGATTTCCCAGGCAAGAATATTGGAGCTGGTTGCCATTTCCCTTCTCCAGGAGATCATCCCATCCCAGGGATCAAGCCCAAGTCTCTTGCGTCTCCAGCATTGCAGGTGGATTCTTCACCATTAACCCATCAGGAAAACCTCACAAAAAATCATACTTCTCACATAAATATAGAGCTGCACCTGGGCTACAGTCCCCAGATACCAAGATTCTGTAAAATACAATTCTCCTCTGACTAGGAGAATAATTTTTCAAATATATTTCTTTTGTGGGCTGTTTTAACATAAAGAAAGTTCCATGGATTACTTTTGCTTGTCCCTGGGAGAAAAATGAAGAAAAAGAAAACCACCATAGGATGAATGGAAGATGCCAATAACATATTTGCTTTATATCAACTATAATGCAAGAAAACAGAAAAGAACTGAACAGAGTTTTAAAATGTACATTATGTAGAGGAATACTGTAAGTAATATATAACATTAAGTCTTGGACCATCTGCAAACACCACCATGAACTATGTCTCAAGAAGCAACTCTGATAAGTGCATTTCATTCTTAGGAATGACAGGCCCCCACAGATAAGACCTAATTTATTTTCAAAGAATGTTTCATGAAGGTGTATCTTGATAACTAAAAAATTATGTACATAATTATAGGTCTCAATGGGGCTCATACTAGAAAGAATCTACATTCTCTCTGAAAAGTTAGTGATTCAACAATATGAAATCATCAGTAAAAATTAAACAGATATTTATTGGTCATGTTCTGGCAGCTGACATTTGCAGCTTGCTACCTATAATAAAATGTGGAGAAAAATCGATAAAACCCAACAACTTCTAGTGAATCAGAGAAATTCAATTTACTTAATAGCAACCTGAAGGAATCATTGGGCATCAGGAGACTATTAGTCTTACTGCATAAAATGTGAGCCTCGTTCTACCTAAATAATTAGATTGCTTAAGACAAACAAAACTCTAAATCAATCAGATTAAATAAGGTCAATTCAACACCTCCAGGTCTCTCAACTTTGACATCAAATACTCACAACATTATTATGAAAGACCAAACTATTCCAAAGTTCTGAGGCATTTCAAAAACTGGATACTTTCTCAAAGTACAGCTAGTTTCATTTGAGTTGGTTTTCTTTCCTTGAGGCTCTTTCTATGCAAGAATGAGATGAGTCTGAAACAATGCAACTTGGCTCCATGATTACATTTTTGATTTTTCACTATGTGAATGAGTGAGTGATAGTCACTCAGTTGTGTCCAACTCTTTGTGACTCCATGGACTGTAGCCTGCCGGGTTCCTCTGTCCATGGAATCCTCCAGGCAAGAATACTGGAGTGAGTTGCCATTTTCTTTATTATGTACTAAAGCAAACAGATCTTACAAGCTCTAGGATGACAAAAGATACCAGCAATTGCTACCAGTACGAAACAGAAAATTGAATACCGGAATATATAAACTGAAAAATAAAAATCAGAGGTAATTAGCAGTTTCTATTGAAGGTCGTGATCCCTACTTCCTGTATAGATGTTCAACTTCCATTTTTGGTATTCGTATATTCATTCTCTTCCCCTCCACCCCCACTCTCTCCCTCTATGTGTGCTGGGGGTGATGGGGTTGGTAGTGTCCCTTCTTCCTTATATCCTCAACAAAAAGCATGCACAGAGAGAATCAGGGAAGGTTCTGAAGTCCTTGAAGTTTGTCCTCAGCATCCTCTTCCAGGTAAACTGAGAGGAGCAGTAAATATTCCAGGAAAGACTTTGGTAGAATTGTATGACGATCTTTTCTCAGACTGAAAATGTGCCTGCTCTGACTTTTTATTGGAAACTATAGTCTGAGTATTGGTATGTAAAAAAGCAAAAAAATTCAAATCTAGTTTCTCTGTGGGCAGTGAGCTTGCAAATAAATAACAGAGACTCATTTGGAAAGGAAAACTAGAAATCTTCCTAAGAGCTAGGGAGGTAATTAGCAAAGGAGTGGAGTTTTAAGACACACAAAACCTGGTGTGTCTTGAAAAATAGGGGTAAGTCACCTGTAGAACTGACTTCTGAACCTCTCTCATAAATGCTAGGTGCCAGTCTATACCTAAATGACAGCAAAGAAGAGTTTCTAGAAGTTTACTGCTATTAATAATATGACAATGGGTCACTTTTTTATGCAAGAATTCATCAAGTATTCATTTCTGCTACAAACAGCTGAACAAAAACATTTGTTCCGAAATGCTCAGTAATACTAGAAGGAGGAAGTCTGATTCTAGGCATTCCTGGTCAAACTCATATGATACTTGAGGTTTAACATCTTGTCTACAGAATGTAAATGCTTTCTTCCTGCCAATACATTCCTGGCATCTGAGTCCAGGTTTGGACATCTGATCTTGTACTGTTAACCAGATTAGCCATGGGTGAACATGCAGAATTAACTTATTTTAGGAGGGTGGAAAATGGGAGGTTAGCATAAAGGGAAAGGAAGCCACTCTGATAGGTTTGGGTGCAAGGTCAGTGTTTGGGTGGCTCAATTAACAGCCAGTTTCTGACTCGAAGGAGCACAATGGTTTAATTGTAATCATTCCTTTCTGTATTATGGAAGAAAGTCAAAGAGGTCATCCTGTAAGTGAAAGTATATGCAGAAGTAAAAATACTACTCAGGATTCAGGGACCACAGCCTTGATTTCAGGCCCCTAAAATAATCTCCCCACCCTCAACACACATACAACAGCATTAAGGTTACCTGGAAGGATCAGCGTGTGTGTGCATGCTCAGTAGCTTCAGTCGTGTTCGACTCTTTGCGATCCCATGGACTGTAGCCTGCTAGGCTCCTCTGTCGATTGGATTTCCCAGGCAAGAATGACGGAATGGGTAGCCTATCCCCCTTCCATGGGATCTTCCCGACCCAAAGACCGAACTCACGTTTCCTGCATTGGCAGATGGCTTCTTTACCACTGAACCACCTGGGAATCCCTCTGGAAGAATCAGGGAGACTCCAAAACAACCAACATTTAGGAAGCACCTACATTCTTTACATTATCTCATTGAATCTCAGAATATCCTTGCGGGATATGTAGTGGGTTTGAAGTCAATATATTCTATTGATATCTATCAACATTTCCTTCTCTTTATGCAAATTAAACACACATATGCAAAGTAACACTATATATTTTTAAAAGATGCAGGCATGAGTAAGGTGACAGATCAAACACATCATAGAGGATGGCTTTTGGAAGGGGGAAGGAGTGCATATAAATGCTTTATTAATGATTATGAAGTCCACCCCAATAGAATCCCCATTTTATAGAAAAGAGAACTGGCAGCTTTGAGAGGTTGAGAAACTTGTAAAAAGCATTTGGCTAAAAAGTGTTGATTCCAGTAATGCAAGCCATGTTCTGACTCACTATGCTTTCCTGAAACCCCCAACACTGATGTACTGGACTAGAATACAATGCTTTTAAATCAAAACAGGAGATTTCACAGAAGCATCTTGTTAAATGGAAAGTCACAACAGCCCTTTCACTCTCCAATGTGTATGTGCCAGAGAAATTGGATAAGCACTGCCAAAATAATTGTCTTCAATACAACAAACCCTAAATTGAGCTCAGTGAACCCTTATTAGGGCCTGACTCCATTCAAAGTATTCTGCTTTGTATCCTGGGCTCTAAACATTTATGTCAATGATGCGCCTGATTTTAAGCAATTATGTTGATACAGTAACCTATGAAGTGTACAGACCTATTTTTATTTACACACATATCCTGATCAATTACTATTATAATCACTTTTAGATAAATAATACCAATAAATATCTATACAATATATTTTATAAGAAATTGAAATTCAGATACACCAGATTTCTTGGTCAAGGTCTCTACATGGAAGGCTGAGTTGAAATAAATTACAAAGGTAAAGGGAAAATGATTTAATAGGAAAGCCAAAGAGAAAGGTTAGGAGATACAGGAGATGGGACAGAAATGGGAACACCTTAAACTTACAGAAATGCTGGAATTAATTAAGATCCTAAGATGGGATTCAGTACAACAGGCAAAAGGCTGTCAAATATCAACTGGTCTGATTGATAGTTGATAACGTTTTCTCTCTCTCGTAACTTTGGATGGGCTGGGAGCTATTTTTCTACAAAGCTTTCAAACGTTGTTTCCTACCTGAACAGATACCAACGCTCCTCTTTAAATAGAATGCATTCTTTTCTGTTACTCACATTCATGACTGGACTAGAGTCTATTCTTTAGTTGCCAAAGCTTGGACCAGTTATATAAACTTGTTATTGAAGCATTCTAGGAAATACACAACCACAAGTCTGGGAGGAAGCTGCAGAGTAGACTTTGCTTTCACAAAACTGTAATTTACTGACACCCACCAGGGCCAAAATTGAAGTTCACACTTGATGAGTCACTGGTCCCGTATCTCTGGAAGCATGGTGTATGAAGAATGCCTTTTAAACTGCTTCCTCGGCTTCTGAACATCTGTGTTGCTCTGTTCTCATGACCATTTTTATTTACTTTTTAAATTTTTTTATTTATTTTTGCCAGATAAAGATTAATTCAAATCAAAAGGCAGTTCATCATCCTCGGTTTTCTCCACACTTATTCCATTGGTAAGGGAATTACTGCCAGACAGTACAATCTTGTGGCCTCATAATTTGTGGGTCTAGGTAAGAGGAGGTGTGTTTGTTATTCCTTATAAACAGATATAAGGATATAAGGAGATATCTTTTTTGTTTCACCTGGTTTGCAGTACATTTTTGGATCCTATCATTTTGTTTGCCTTTTAAATCCTAACTTTTCCTAGTCACCAATTTTTAAAAATTATCCCTCTCTTCCGCAGAATTAAAAGAAAACACACACAAAAAAACACTCAAACATAGGCCAGTCCAGATCTTTCCAGGCTCATGGGAGCACAGTGTGTGTGTTTCCCTGCTTTAATATTTCACAGCTTGCCCAAATCTGAAAAAAGTTTAAGAAACACGTGTAGGGGGTTGGTTTTTTAAAGTTGCTAGTTTTACCTATGTTAAAACATACACGACAGTACTCTGAACATGTCAAATGCCTTCAACCTTCCTTGCAGAAGGATTTTGACCTCTTTCTGCTACCCCCACAGTTCTCCACTGTCACTGGGATTTTATTTGTAGCAGAGAAAGGCAGAGGTTGGTCCCAATCCAGGCTCTGGGCTTGGTAACTTTGAGCACATTCCCAGAACTGATCAAAGACAGATGCACACAAAGAGGGTGACTCATGGGATACATCTTTCATTTTAAATGAATAATCTCAAGTAATATATCAATGGATATTGGTAACAAATCATTTTACCTTGGAAAAAAACAGAAAATGGAGCTGAATAAAGATTCTTTTATTTGTCCAACTGCTCCCCTAAACACATAGAAAATTCTATCAAAGGAAGCCAAGGTGGACTCCAGAAACTTCTTTATATTTTTGACTTTGTTCTTGGATTACACGCGGGAGAGTATCTTCCAGGGATCACAGTTAGAGACAACTAAGGCTATAGACTGACTCTAAAAGGGCCTCATCAATTTTTGTTTGGTATCGGTATTCTGACTCTTTCCATCCCTCCTTCTGTTAAAACTGCATCTTGTTTTTCATCAAGGAATTTAATGTATCGTGTATTTCTACAGGATGTCACTTTTGCTCTTGAAATTCCACTCAAAGACGGTCAAAGCTGTCACTTGTAATGCAGAATAACCCCGGAAGCCTCCTACCAGTGATAGAGCAATAAACCAGAAGGGAAAGGAATAGAACAATGAGAGGATGCTGCCTGAGAAACACAAGGTATCACGGAGAAGACCAGGGAAAGCTCAAACCCAGAAGTGTTGCCACCCACTTTCTGTAGGGCCTTCAAAGACCAAGACTGACTCTGCTCCCTACGTTCACTGTCATGGGCACGTTCATCCATGTTATGTAAAGCCACATCTTACACTCCCTGGAAAACCACGTCTTGAATGGAACCAGTGAAATACAGCTTGCTGTAACATACCATCACTTGGCTGACAACGTGTGGAGAAGTGACAGGGTAATTCAGAGCAGTTGCTACACAGTGAGCTAAAAGAAGCTTCTGGAAATGCAACGAAGTGCAAGGTTCCATTCAGCTATGTTTTGATGGAATGTTACAGGTTTCTCATATTCCTAGGCCACTGGTGAACAGAGCCCGTAAGACCCATCTTGGCATGCAGCCGTCTAGGACGGGTCAGTACAGTGTATAAGTGACAAAGAGCTGGCTGCTGTAATTTTGTGAGAATGAAGAAGAAAGCATGTTTACTACATATGGCTTTTGTGGAAGCTGCCTAGCTATAGCAAGATGACAGGGATCAACATAATCCTTCTTTCATTTCTCACTTTCTCTACTGGTGAAATCTAAAGACCAGGGTAGAAGTAACAGCCTTTCAAAATAAAAGCAGCAGTGAGGCGTCAGCCACAGTCAGGGCCCGGGCACTGGCTCATGGTTGGCACCTATATTGAGAGACAGGTGTTACAGAATACTGTCAATATCAGCTGTGCCTCAACTAAGGGATGACAAAACCTTAGAAGCATGAAGCAAAGGGAAGATGCTAGGTGCTTCAAAGGCTTATACTTTGCTAACAGTCAAAGAGAAATTATAGTCTATTATTAAGTACTAGAGATAACAATTGAAAAGTGTAGCCAACACAATCAAGGATAAGGACATTAGTTTAAAAATAATCTTAAGAAACAGATCTAGAGGACATAACAAGTGGCACACTCAAGAGGAAAATGGTAAAAATAAGAGCTTTGAGGACAACAGAATTAAGGGGAAAATACAATGGATGAGAGGGGAAAAGGTTACAACAAACTATAACAAGTAAAAGGTTAGTTTCTAGTAAAATAAAAAAAATGTTTAATGTTTTTATAAAAATTAAGAAATTTAAAAATATTTTAAAATAAGACCACCAGTAAAACCCCAATGAATAAATGGGTAAGCAATTCAAAAATGTAATGAAAGAAGAAATATAGAAAGTGGAAAAAAAAACCCCATAAAGAAATATAAAGGGAAGTATACCAGCAAATAGTCCAGCAAACCATTTTTTTTAATTAAAAAAAAAAAACCAAACACTCTTCAGGGTTAGAGTGGAGAAAATAAACTCATCATTGCTAATGACATTACAAATAGCACCTATCTGGAGAAATATTTGCCAGTGAGAAGACAGTAAATACATTCTGTGACTCCTCTGTTGTAAATTAATCTATGGTTAATTTACAAAGTCTATGACACAATAAAAACTAACAGAAACAACTTCAGTGCCCATACAGAAGCCATGCATCTTAAAGATGCTAGGTGCTTCAAAGGCTTATACTTTGCTAACAGTCAAAGAGAAATTATAGTCTATTATTAAGTACTAGAGATAACAATTGAAAAGTGTAGCCAACACAATCAAGGATAAGGACATTAGTTTAAAAATAATCTTAAGAAACAGATCTAGAGGACATAACAAGTGGCACACTCAAGAGGAAAATGGTAAAAATAAGAGCTTTGAGGACAACAGAATTAAGGGGAAAATACAATGGATGAGAGGGGAAAAGGTTACAACAAACTATAACAAGTAAAAGGTTAGTTTCTAGTAAAATAAAAAAAATGTTTAATGTTTTTATAAAAATTAAGAAATTTAAAAATATTTTAAAATAAGACCACCAGTAAAACCCCAATGAATAAATGGGTAAGCAATTCAAAAATGTAATGAAAGAAGAAATATAGAAAGTGGAAAAAAAAACCCCATAAAGAAATATAAAGGGAAGTATACCAGCAAATAGTCCAGCAAACCATTTTTTTTAATTAAAAAAAAAAAACCAAACACTCTTCAGGGTTAGAGTGGAGAAAATAAACTCATTCATTGCTAATGACATTACAAATAGCACCTATCTGGAGAAATATTTGCCAGTGAGAAGACAGTAAATACATTCTGTGACTCCTCTGTTGTAAATTAATCTATGGTTAATTTACAAAGTCTATGACACAATAAAAACTAACAGAAACAACTTCAGTGCCCATACAGAAGCCATGCATCTTAGAGTACAATTGATACAACTGACTATGATGCTGTCACCAGGATAAATATGATTTTTTTTAAATGTGGAAATTTACTAAATCATTAGAAGTGGAAATATATATGCAAAATACACATGTACTTATCCATACATATACTGAAGTTGTATAGAAATCACTTAAACTTTCTTTCCCTTTCTGTTTTCGTGAGATATAATTAACATACAGCACTGTATAAGTTTCAGGTGTACAGCATTATGATTTGACTCACATACATCATGAAATAAATAAATTTAGTGAACATCAATCATCTTATATAGATACAAAATAAAAGTAAAGTGAAAAAAATTGATCATAATAAGAACTCTTAGGATTTACTCTCTTAACAGCTTTTGTATACAACATATAGCATTGCAGATTATGTTTATCACATTGTACATTTTAACACTAGTACTTATTTAACTTTCAGCTGGAAGTTTGTACCATGTGACTGCCTTCATCCAATCCTTCCTCCTACCACCTCCCACCTCGAGTAACCACAAATATGATCTCTTTTTCTGTGAATTTTTTTATTTTTGAACTACAATTGGCCTACAACACTGTCTTAGCTCCTGGGGCACAATATATTGATTTGGTATTTCTATACATTACAAACAGAGAAGGCAATGGCACCCCACTCCAGTACTCTTGCCTGGAAAATCCCATGGGCGGAGGAGCCTGGTGGGCTGCAGTCCATGGGGTCGCTAAGAGTCGGACACGACTGAGCGACTTCACTTTCACTTTTCACTTTCATGCATTGGAGAAGGAAATGGCAACCCCCTTCAGTGTTCTTGCCAGGAGAATCCCAGGGATGGGGGAGCCTGGTGGGCTGCCATCTCTGGGGTCGCACAGAGTCGGACATGACTGATGTGACTTAGCAGAAGCAGCATACATTACAAAAGATCACCACAATAAGTCTAGTTACCATTGGTCATCATACAAAGATGTTACATTATTACTGACTATACTCCTTACACTGTACATTTCATATCCATGACTATTCTATAACTGGAAGTTTGTACCTCTAATCTCCCTCATCTATTTTCTGATACTCTATCCCTCTCTCCCCTCAAGCAGCTACTTATTTATTCTCTGTATCTATGACTGTTTCAGTATATTTGTTCATTTGTTTTACTTTTCAAATTACACATATAAGTGAATTCATATAGTATTTGTCTTTCTCTGTTTGACCTATTTCACTTTAGTACAATACCTCTGGGTTCATCCATGTTGTTGCAGATAACAAGAGTTCGTTATTTTTTATGGCTGAGTAGTATTCCATTGTGTGCATATGTGTGTGTGTGTGTGTGTGTGTGTGTGTGTGTGTGTGTGTACACGTGCATGCATGCTGAGTTGCTCATTCATGTCCACCTCTTTGTGACCCCATGGGCTGTGTAGCCTGCCAGGCTCCTCTGTCCATGGGGATTCTCTAGGCAAGAATACTGGAGTGGGTTGCCATGCCCTCCTCCAGGGGATCGTCTCAACCCAGGGATCGAACCCACGTCTCCGACATTGCAACTCAGGGATCGAACCCAGGTCTCCTGCATTGCAGGCAGATTCTTAACTGTCTGAACCACCAGGGAAGCTACACATGCAAAAATATATTTACACACATATATATATATATATATACACACACACACAAACATCTTGTTTATTCTTTCATCTACTGATGGCCACTAAGGTTGTTTCCATATCTTGGCTATCATAAATAATGCTGCAATGAAGATAAAGGGGATTATCATTTTGGATTAGTGTTTTCCTTTGACTCAGACAAGCACCCAGTAGGAGAGTTTCCTGGCGTGCGGCAGTCCATGGGGTCCCAGAGGGCGGGACATGACTGAGTGACTGAACTCCACTGAAGTGAGCAGAACTGCTGGATCCTATGGTAGTTCTAGTTTCAATCTTGTGAGCAGTTTTTCATAATGGCTGTACCAATTTATACTTCTACCAACAGTGCAAGAAGGTTCTTTTTTCTTCACAACCTCGCCAACAGTTTTTTTTTTTTTTTGTCTTTTTGTTAACGGTCATTCTGATAGATGAGAGGTGATATTTCACTGTGGTTCTGATGGGCATCTTCCTCATAATTAGTGATGTTGAGCAGCTTTTTATGTGCCTGTTGATCATCTGTACGTATCCTTTGGAGAAATGTCTACTGAGGACCTCTGTTCATTTTTTCAGTTGTTTTTTTACGTCATTAAACCCTCATCAGACATATCATTTGCAAGTATTTTCTCCCATTCAGTAGGCAACCTTTTCATTTTGTTGATAGTTTCCTTTGCTATGCAAAAGCTTTTCAGTTTGATCCAGTCCCTTTTGCTCATTTTTGGTTTTGTTTACCTTGCCTACGGAGACAGATCTGATTAAACATTGCCAAGACTGATGTCAGTGTACTGTCTGTTTTCTTCAAGGCATTTCCTGGTTTCAGGTCTTACCTTGAAGCCTTTAAACCATTTTGAGTTTATTTTTGTACAAAGTGTGAGAAAGTTACAAAAATTACTTTTAAATTTATAAGTACTGAATATTATGCTGCCATTAAAAGAGATATATATACACACACATAAGTGTATATAAAGAAATATAGAGAAGTATTTATAAAAATATTAGAAGTCAGAAGATACATATGTACACATGTATATTTTTATATAATATATCATAATTATATACACTTATAAATTTGAAATAAAAATCAGAAGGGAGCACACAGAAATGAAACTGTGGCACTTGGAATATTTAATTATGGATAAATGTTTTTCTAAATACAATTTGATTTTTCCTATTTTTTATTATATAGGTAGATTCAAGAGAAAAAGTTCTTAAAATCCAGAGGAAAGCACTTTCCAATCAACCATACTCTAGATTATAAGAAACCCCCAAATAAATTGTGAGTTTATAGGCCTAGATGTCTCAGGAAGGAGTTTGATAAGTTTATAACTTTATGACAGACCACTGATATTTCACTATATAAAAAATCCATGTCAGTGAGAAAATATTCAAGGCAACACTGAGCTCTTAAAGTTTTCCTTTCTCTCTAGAAATACATGACTGAAATTGATGAGTATAATATTTGATAGTGGCATATTTGATATATGTGCAGAAAGTCATTTCTTCTCACTGGCAATGAGCAAACTTAAATGTGTAATGATTACAAATGTACACACACATATACACATATGCACTGTACATTCACACACACATACACTCAGTGAATAGCAGCCTTTTAAGGTAACTAAGCATCGTTAGGAGACGCAAGAGATGTGGGTTCAATCCCTGGGTTGAGAAGATCCCCTGGAGAAGGAAAGGGCAACCCACTCCAGTATTCTTGCCTGGAAAAACGCCATGGACAGATCAGTCCCTGGGGGTGCAAAGGGTTGGACACGAGTGAGCAATAGCATGAGCACAAGCAAGCACTGTTAGATAACAGAGGGAATGTTCGGGAGAGCTCTCCTGGAGGCAGCAGAGCTCCACGTCATGTCTCCCCCTGCTCTAGCCACTCGATTAGGACTGGCTTCTGGTTCACTTGAACGTGCCCTGTTTCTGGGCTTTCTCTGTGCTGTTCTTCCCATTTAGAATGCCATTTCCCCATATAGTCACAAGGCTCAGCCAGGGGTAATATGCGAAATAGTCAACAGCTGGCATACTTCTGGGAAATAACCAATTAGTCCAAACATCTGGCCACTCAGAAGGATGCTGGGTGTAGAATCCATAAGGCTATGCAGGTTCCTTGTACCAACCTTTGTGCCCTCGCTCCCTTCAGGTCTTGGCTCAAATAACACTTCTTGGAGACGTATCCCCTGACAACCCTATATATAGGAGCATCCCAGTCATTATATCTCATGACCCTACCTTTTTTTCTATAGCACTCATCATTACCTGTCAATATATATTATGTATTTATCTGTCAAACTTTGTATTGTCTGTATTTCTATTATATAAGTTCCAAGAGCGGGGACCTTGCTTGATCTTCTCAAGGTTGCCTGTGACCTCTACTTGCTAACTCCAATGATCAATTCTTACTTCTCATCTTTGAGTTCTCATTAGTGATTGACCACTTTTTCTTTTTTGAACCCCTCCCCTCCTAAGCTCCAGAACATCAAGAATGTTTAATTTTGTTTTATAATTTTGTTTTATTTTTCTCTCTGCTCCTTCTCAATCACCCTTCATCTCCCTGACTTCTAAGACTGGTTGGAACACTCCTGGCCTCAGACCTCCGTGTTCTCAGCAAGAACCACAGCTTTAAATAACGCTGTATGCTGATGACTGATTTCTACCTTCAGTCTGAACTTCAAACTCATCTATCCAGTTGCTTACTTGTCATCTCCCTGGATGCTGAACAGGCATCACAGACTTGTTTCAAATGGAACTCCTTGCTTACCACCCCCCAACCATGCTCCTCTTAAATCCTCCCTAGCTCAGTTAATACTAACTTTTCTGATTAGTCTGAAAACCTTCATCTCATCTTTGATGCTACTGTTTCCCTTATACCCCGCCTCTGGTCTGTTAACAAAATGTGCTGATTCATCTTTCAAACGATACCCAGAATCTTATCTGTTCTCATCACCTCCATTTCCACTATGCTGGTCTGAGTTGACATGATCTCTTACTGTGCGTTATTGCAAAAGCCTCTTAATGGATCTCCCTGCTTCTTGCCTTGTTCTTCCAATTTATAACAGTACCAGATCCAGGATGCTTCTGTTTAAACATGTGAATGAGATCATGTCATTCCCTACTGCAAACCAGTCCAGGGCTTCCAAGTCACATAGATGTCATTAGACTTAAAGGTTCATTTTGTCCTGCTTCCTTGTTATCTCTCAGATCACCTCAGTCACTGCTATACCAGCCACACTGGGCTGCCCCTGTGCCAAGCAGACGTGCACTCAGAGACTTTGCATACCTTTCCTTTACCTGGAATGCTAGTCCCAAGATACTCACCTGGGTGTCTCCTTCTTATTACTTAAAGTCTCTTCCTTAGTGAAGTCTTCCCCAGCCTGTCTACCTAAATTTAAACTTTCCCCCAGCTATTTCACTCATGTAACACTTAGTTTGATTATATTTCCAGTGCCCCTAGTTTCAAGCATTTTAATGGAAGATGTGGCTTGAGAAGAATGCACAGGCCAGATCACAAGAGCCTTGTGAGCCATGCAGAGCCTTGACCTTTCCCACAAGGCAGTGAGGCTGCAGCAAAGGCTGTTAGTCAGAGACGTGATACCATCACAACTGTGTTTTTAAATCATTATTTTGGTAGTGCTGATTTTTTTTTAATGAAGCATAAGGAATATCAAGTGCTGGCATCATAAGGAAACCAACAGAATTTTATTGAAGATTTCACACAAAGCTCAAGTCTTGGTAGTCGAATAGTTTCCATTTCTATTCATTGCTCAATGACAGCTTTATTCTTCAGTGATTATGTTCACCAAGTTCATTTCCTAAGGACTGATGAACTTCAAATTCTTGAGCCACTTGGGACTTCACAAGAATGATTCCCCATAAAATACTCAAAGTTACAAAGATTAAACAGAAACCCCTAAATAAAGCAAGACTGTACATCAACAGGAAACACTTTAAATATTAAGCAGGGGAAAAAAGAAAAAAAGTGAAACAATATCTTAACTGGTGAAAAAGAAAAGTATGATAAAATTCTAAGTGATGTGAGCCCAACTGTGGCATGCTGGGAGGCAGCCTATTTCCCTTCTCAAGGAACAGATTCTACTCAACTCCAGCAAATTGCTGCCAAACCCCTCTATTTTTCAAAGAAAAGCCAAAAATCAGATGTTTATGTGAAAGGTCCCAAGGGTTGAAATGTTGAAATGAAGTCAAACCTTCCCACAGTTGCGTTCAACTCCAGCTGTGGCAATCTTTGCCCTCTGATGGGCGATTTTTGGAGTCTGCAATACTCTCGGTCACTTACGCACTTGCTTAGCAGTTCTGTGCCTCAGTTTCCTTACCTGTGAAACCTGGATAGCTCCACAAATAAGACTGCAGTTAGGAACAAATTATATCCTAAGTAGAAAGTGTTTCCACTAGCACACGTTCTATAGGAAGTCCTCAAAAAAGACACTATTCTCATGATCAGTTTGCCGCTGGAAATAAACACTTGGAATCTGCCTACCTAGAAGTGACCAACGTTTCTGGATCAATTGAGCACATTTTCTGATACACACTTGGTAGAGATCTCTCTTCTGAGGCCTGTGCAAATAGGCAAGGAAAATCAGAGTAAGTGAGCATTAATTCAACTTGAGGACAGGCACCAAAATTCATGAAATGGATATGAGGAAAAGTGAGTTGCTCGGTCATATTTGATTCTTTGCAACTCTATGGACTGTAGCCCACCAGGCTCCTCTGTCCATGGAATTCTCCAGGCAAGAATACTGGAGTGGATTGCCATGTCTTCTTCCAGGGGAATCTTCCTGATCCAGGGATCAAACCCACGTCTCTTAAGTTTCCTGCATTGGCCACTAGCGCCACCTGGGATACACCAGGCTCCTCTGTCCATGGAATTCTCCAGGCAAGAATACTGGAGTGGATTGCCATGTCTTCTTCCAGGGGAATCTTCCTGATCCAGGGATCAAACCCACGTCTCTTAAGTTTCCTGCATTGGCCACTAGCGCCACCTGGGATACCCAAAGTCCATACAGATGAGTCCATATAGGGTCCTTGGGAAAGTGAATGTTCAGGCAGGTTTCACACCAGGACCAGAGATGATACTGAAGCTGGCAGATGCAATGGGAAAGAAAAGTAATAAGAAAGTGAAGGAGGATTTCATGGGTGTCATCCAAGTGTGTCAGCCTGTGTGTGAGAAAGGCTGCCCTGACTGGAGAAGCTCTGGAAAGGGAAGAAGGGCCTCTGGTGTTTGGCCATGAGGGGTGGGCATGAGAAGAGAGTCCATCTGTCAACAGTGATAAAAATGAAAAAGAGAATGAGATAAATGACCCAGCCTCCTTTCCTCTGCTAAAGCCACTTCTTCAAAATGTCTCCCTCCAATGGGAGCAGTGTGGAAAATGTGGTCCCTGAAACTTCACACTGCAAGGCCTCTCTCCCCAGGCAGTAGGAAAACTCTGCAAGCACCTGATCTGTGAGACAATTGAGATGTCCTATATTTATCTACACTTTTTTTTTCTTCACTGCTGTAAAAAAATCACACATTTGCTGTAAAAACCACATGATGACATTTAAAGGAAATATCTCAAATGAATAAAATTACCTTTATTTCCTGAAGCTAACACAATTCTCTGTTTTATATTTTTCTAATTTTTGCCTGTAAGTCTACTGATCTGTCAAGTTATAATTATTGTGTATATTTAATTCAATCGTCCATTTTGTGCATTTACCACATATCTAAGTGTCCCTTGAGTTTCTACAGTCAGCATTATGACTTAAATGTCTGCATAATAGTTCATCAAGTCAATGCCCCCTAATTTGCTAAAATATTAGGCATTTAAATACTGTCTACTCTTTCCTGTTAAAGAAAATGCTATAATACCCATCATTTTGTATACTTTTTGCTTTTAAAAAATGTTGTTGGACAAATCCTCAGGATAAATTCAAAGGAGTGGGATGACTGGGCCAAATAGTATGAACATTTTTTTTTCTTACTATTAGTTTTATACTTTTTATTTTGTCTTGGGATATAGCTGATTAACAATGTTATGATAGTTTCAGGTGAATAGTGAAGGGACTCAGCCTTATATATACAGGTACCCATTCTCCCCCAAACTCCCTTCCCATCCAGGCTGCCATGTAACACTGAGCAGAGTTCCATGTGCTATTCAGTAGGTCCTTGTTGGTTATCCATTTTAAATAGAGCCGTGTATACATGACCATCTCCAACCTCCTAACTATCCTTTTCTCCCAACCTTTCCCCCCAGGCAACCATAAGTGGTGTGAACATTTTAATTTCCCCATGAGTATGGAAGGACTGTAACTGGTAACTCTGACTGCATAACCAAAGACACATAACCTGCAGTGTGATTTATGCCAACTCACACTTCAGTCCTCAGAATGCTCCACAACCTCATAAGAGGCTGAACACACTAGACAGGGGCCATTAAACAGAGCACAGTTGAATGTCAAGTCATGCCTTTTTTCCCTCCCTACCTCCCCCTACAAAGTTAATGTGCTGATAGTAAAGGCGTAAGTAGCCACCTTCTCTCTTTGAATAAAATGCTCAGGAGAGATATAACAGTGAGTCTGCAAACCTTGAAACCTAATAAACAAGAATTATCCGTTACTGAGAAATCTGAGTGAGGCCAAGCTCTGAATTGTTTTAGGCACTAATATAATAAAAGGATGAGGTGAGAGCACACATCAAATTGAAACTATAAATCCCACAGAGTACTAGAGAAACTGTGATAATGAAGAATAAAACAGAGGTTAAAAAGCCTGCGACATTTTATAAAATATCATTATTTTAAAGTACACATGAAAAAGAAATGTCGAGGTTATTATCATTGAAGAGCCCAATGAGAGTGAAACTACTTTGACCATAGTTTTTAGTTAAGCAGTTAGTAATAAAAAAAATGCTTTGGAAGGAGTAGTGATAGCTTTTAATAAAGATGGAAGCTTGTGGGAAAAAAAAAGACTAAATCTAGCTTCCAGCAGGCAAGGTGGGATGAAGATGGGTTAGTCTTTTGGCTAATCTCATTGGAAAGAACCAATTCTGGAAGTTCTGTAGTTTCACTCAACCATCTGGGGTAATAAAACACTATTTACTGCCAGGTGCCCAATGCCACTGGTGGGTGCTGGGCACACTGAGATCACGCCTCTAAGGGTGGCAACATGCAAATCGCAGAATCAGAGCACGGTCAGCTCTGCTTCCCTTGGCTACCCACCCCATGGACCGATTAGAAAACAGTCTCTTCAGGCATGCAGCAACCCCCAGGGAATGTTCGACTCAGCGGTGCCCTGCGTTGGCCAGCTCAGAGGCAGGGTGGCAGCCTGTCTCCATCTCAGGCAACACATCAGCTCTGGCTCAGGGCACTGGTTTCATGGTTTGATCTCAAACTACTTTCAAGGGACATTATATGTATGTCAAGGGCAACATGATGCTACATAATTCCACTTCCAAGAGAGTGGTAGTTTAGATGTTCCGAGGGGCCTTCTCAAATTTAAAACAGTCAGCACAGAAAAGTTGTAGTCCCTCTCTGAACTCATATGATGTAAGAGAAACCTCTGAGCTGAATATTTAAAAAAAAAAAACCCAGGGCTTGGAAAAGTGGTGGTTTCCTGAGAGCAAATGCTATTGTCAGGGCTATGGTGGGAGACTAGGATGTGAGGTAGTACCAAGGTGGCAGAGGAGAGCCAGAGGGCTCCTGATTAAGCCCGAGATGCTGGGCAGGGTCTAAAGTGGCCCTACATCAGCAAGTTCTGAGGACAAACACAGAGAGTCTCTGGAGGAAAGTAACCTCAACTTATACTTTCAAGTTCTTCACAGTTAACATCAATCACATCTGAACACCATGAATAAGAAGCAGAATAACAAACAACAGAGTTAGACAACAAGTACTTCATATGTTGGAATAAAAAATAAGTGAGGAATGGTTAAAAATGAAAAAGTGAAATCCCTAAATAAGCAAGCAATAGGAGATAAAAAATGATCAAGGGACTGAAAAATGGAACTTTTATAAAGAAGAACTACTGAAATAAAAGGACTCTGCTGGGTCACGAAGATCCCCTGGAGGAGGAAATGGCAACCCACTCCAATAGTCTTGCCTAGAGAAGCCCATGGACAGAATTATTGCCTGGCAGGCTACAGTCCATAGGGTAGCAAAGAGCTGGACACGGCTGAGTGGCTGAGGATGCACACACAGGCAAAGACAGAACAGGTAAACAGAGCAATGGATCAGAAGAAATTACTGAGAATGCAGCACAGAAACCTGGAGATAGAAAATACGCAAAAGAAGTTACGAGATGTGGAAGACAAAGAATAAGACGGGCTAATGTATATCTAATGAGAGCCTCAAAATGAAAAACAGTATACAAAAGAGGCTGTATTTAAAGGTACAATGTCTGAGGATTTTCCAAAAGTGCTTAAAAAATCCAGAGATACAGGAAGTACACTTTAAAAAGAATGACTCAAGAGTTCATACTTCAAAAAAATGTCTTACCCCCTGCAAAGTGGCACATTTTAAAGAAAAGGTGGTGCACATTAGGTCAGCATTTACTAAACGCCCTGGGTCAGGAAGTGGTCTAAGTACTAATTTGCCAGAGAAGTTCATTATAATTAAGGTGCTCCTCTCTTTATACTATGTAATTGTTGGCCCTAAATTTTGCATAATTTTTTTTCTTGAATCATATCTGAAAGGCAAGGTAGTATACTGCTATGTTAAAATATCCTATTATTCATATAAAGCTTTTGATAAAGAGGGGAATCTTTTTATAAAACCAAATATTAAGAAATTGTTATTCTTCACACACTACATTTTCTAGAAACAGGATGTAAATACATATCGTGAAAACAGCTATTTTTACATTGCTGTTAACATAAACTTCAAAATAAAACCTAAACACCTGCTCAGGCCCTTAAAATTAGAAGGATGTGGGCTGGGGAGAGAAACGGCTGAATGTCAGCACTGATGATCTCCCAAATGCTTCTTAAACTTGACGGAATCTTAGGCTGCTCCTCAGCTCCTTTCTCCTCTGTCCGAGGCCCTTTGTAAGCACATTTTAAAGACAAGCAACAGGAGGAACAAATAATCTTTGCATTCCTCTCTTCCTCGGCACCTAATCTTCACCTCTTTCTTTAGTAGTCAAAGAAATGAGGGAGGGAAAAAAGAACCAAACAAACCTCTCCTCCTCAGCTCCGGCCCCTGCCATCAGAGCTCCCAGGTCTCAGGAAGAAAATAGCGGACCAGGGCCTATGAAGGTTCCCCTGGTGGTCCAGTGGTTAAGAAGCAGTCTTCTGATGCAGGGGTGGCGGGTTTGATCCCTGGTCGCGGAACTAAGATTTCACATGCTGCAGGGCAGCTAAGCTTGCGTGCCACAACTAGAGGAGCTTGCGTTTAACAACAGCCAGGAAAAAAAGAAAAGATTTCTCGGCCTTCATCCCTTTCCCTATTCTTCATATATATTTTAAAAAAAAATACGCGTGATTCACAACAGTAAGCGTGCGTGCTTGCTTAGTGGCTTCAGTCGTGTCCGACTCTTTGGGACCCCACGGACTGCAGCTCGCCAGGCTCCTCTGTTCATGGGATTCTCCAGGCAAGAAAACTGGAGTGGGTTTAAGACAGGCATTCAATAAATGTTAACTCATACTTTCAAAGATTCAGTTCAGTTCAGTTCAGTTCAGCTCAGTCATGTCCGACTCTTTGCGATCCCATGAATTGCAGCACGCCAGGCCTCCCTGTCCATCACCAGCTCCTGGAGTTCATTCAGATTTGCATCCATCGAGTCACTGATGCCATCCAGCCATCTCATCCTCAGTCTTCCCCTTCTCCTCCTGCCCCCAATCCCTCCCAGCATCAGAGTCTTTTCCAATGAGTCAACTCTTCGCATGAGGTGACCAAAGTACTGGAGTTTCAGCTTTAGCATCATTCCTTCCAAAGAAATCCCAGGGCTGATCTCCTTCAAAATGGACTGGTTGGATCTCCCTGCAGTCCAAGAGACTCTCAAGAGTCTTCTCCAACACCACAGTTCAAAAGCATCAATTCTTTGTCGCTCAGCCTTCTTCACATCTCAATTATGTTTTACACAATTAAAATTAAAGAGTTGGAGACAATTGAGTGACTTTCACTTTTGTATTATATATAAATATAACTTTAAAATAATTTGGATAAAGTCTAGAAGCATATCACCAAAAAGGTTCACAGTGGTTACTTCTGAGTAGGAAGGTTAGAGATCGATTCCTTTTTCCTCATTTTACTTATCTGAATTGATTCCATTTGTCTGCAGTTAATGTATATTACCAATATGGTTATAAAAAAATCTCATTAGAAACCACTTGTTGAATAATTGAAACAACTATCATTTTAGTATGGTTATCCCAAATATAAAGACATTGAAAAATATTATGTTTCCTTATGTGACTAGGCTATCTTACCTTCTATAAACATGCCCAGTATTCTGAAGTATTCTTTGCAAAATTACTTTTTTGAAAAACATTATTCTTACAAAAAGACAGTGAAATTTCTTTGGCCAACTTGTGTTTGCTCATTTCAAATCCTTATTGGCCCTAGAGAAAAAGTAACTGAGCAGGTGTTCCTTAAGTTTCAATACATTTTATGGTGTTGCTGTTAGCTCTTTATCAGAACATCAACAAAAATAATTTTGTTTGTCAACATGAAATTTATAGTTTAAATAAATTTCTTTTCCATGCAGGAAAGAAACCCAGCATATCACAACCACTGATGTAGGTGTCAAAATTAAGCAGAGATGAAGAATACATTGTCCAGTTGAAGGCTCTCAAAGCCAGAATGGGTTATTAAATTTGACAATAATATGGGGTTAGATTCCCCAGATTGGGTCTTTCTAGCTATCTAGCCATGACAATGGTGACAGGAGCAAGTAATTATAGTCGGTAATGAAGAATAACAAGGGGACAGATGATTGAAAATAGATCATTGGAAAATCATTCTATTTGGTTTTAGAATGAGGTTGTGATTCATGTGGCAAATTTGTTCTCCTTATTCCAGGAGTAAGCAGTTCAGTCACATGCAGAGAAACCAAAGACACTGGTCAGTATTCAATTTCTCTCTTCAATACCATAAAGTAAGTAATTCACATGAAGGTAATTAGGAGCACAATGCTTTATTTGCTTTTTTATGGATGAGCTTTGACACTGGAAAAGAGCCCAGAGAAACAGTCTGCCTGATGAACACATCTCTGCTTCTTTAAAACAGAATGTGCATACGTGCTCAGTTGTGTCAGATTCTTTTGTGATCGCACAGACTATAGCCCATGGGATTTCTCTGTCCATGGGATTTCCCAGGCAAGAGTACTGGAGTGGGTTGCCATTTCCTACTCTATGGGATCTTCCTGACCCAGGGATCAAACTCGTGTCTCCTGCATCTCCTTCACTGGTAGGTGGATTCTTTACCCCTAGTACCACCTGGGAAGCCCCCACAAAATCACTGCTGGACAGTCAATGAGCAGCTACAGCCCTCCACCCTGACTCTTCACATGTACCCTTTTCTGTTGACCTGCCCCACTGCCTTCCAGGGGATTCCCCTGTGTCCTAATAACTACTTACTCCTAACACAAGCATTGACACCCTCTCAATAGAGCCCGTGTTCTGGTACATGAGCTCTTCTGTTCACAAACAAATCTGGCAAGAGTCCAACACCCCACTCTGGGCATCCTGCCTGCCAACAAGACCAAAAATCCCTTTGCTCCGAAAGCAGTGAGCATGAAGACTCAACTTCACTATGTAGGCCATAATAACTCCACATAATTCCAGGTGATTCCTCCTAATTAAACCCAACATCACCTACCCTTTGATACAACTGAAATAATTAACTTTAAGCAACAACAGGAAGCCATGGCAGTGATTCCATGAACCACCAGATGAAACAACTCTGTGCACAAAATCAATGGTACATCTCATCAGTAAACTGTGTACACGACTGGTATGCTCATCTTGATATGCCAAATGAATGTATTCCTTCAAGATGAATGAACATCTATTTTTCTGCATATGGAAGATGTGATCCTACTGGAAACTTTAACAACAGGCTTCTTATTATAAAATTACTACATATTCACTGTAAATGTTTGAGAAATATACAAAAGAGGAATAAAGGGGAAAAAAGAAGTAGAGGGAAGAGAAGGAGGAGAAAAACTCTTAACCTAATCATCCACAGACAATACTGTGAATAGTTTGGTGGCTTTTAAGAGTTGAGAATATGATATACTTTCTGATTTTTAGTCTGCCTTTTCCCGATATGCTACTAACATATTCTGGTTAGTACATTAATCCTTACAAAGCTCTGAGAGCAACAGGAGACAATATTCTGCCCTTACCCTGGATCTAGTGGTTCGTTCTGCTCGCTCCACTTTAAACCCAGCATCTCCCTGTGGCTACAGTGTCTGCCCCACAGGTTCCACTCCTTCTGAGTTACCCTCTTTGTCATCAGAGCTTTCTTGGCCACAAGAAACCAGCCAGAGCACCACGCATTTAGCCAAATAACTTATTCCTCAGCCTCCTCACCTGCATTCTATGATCCTCTGATCCCTTCTGGATACAAACTTCAGTGACTTGGGTTTTGCATCAGTTCCACAAAGTCTAAATGTACAAGGTTTGAAAAGCTGACCAATCAGTCATCAAATGGAGAGTCCTATTGTTGATCTGGTTTAACCACATAGTCACACATTCAAAACTTAACAAAATGTGCTTTCATCAGAAGATCAATGGTTTTATCCCAAGGCCCAATTTCCTGCATTTCTTCTTTGAATTTATCCTAGTTGCAGTTTTATATTCTCTGCAGTAATTTTTTCCTAAAAGTTTCCACTAAGTATCATCAATTATTCATTAAGAATTTCAGTTGGAATTTTAGATCTATCTGTATCAGCAAAGTCATTTGAAAAGTTGAGGTAATTTACCTGGAGATCTGAGATTTAAAGAATCTGGCTATTTCAGGAAAGTTTACAAGTTAAAAAACAACATCTTTTATCTATGTATTCACATCTTAGAATGAAATACACAACTTTAACATCTTTAATGTACATATTTTTCGTTTCTAGTATTCATCAGGCATAGGCCAGAGATACTCCTGAAGCTGCTCTTGGTCAAAGTGGCTGGTAATCTCTGAATTACCACCTGGGGGAGTCCAGAGGGTTACTCACTTCTCCTTAGGCCTATGTTCCTTCTCTCTTTCAGGGCTACAGCTTCACTCCTCACCACAGTAGCTTGGCCTAAACCAATATCATACATCATTTTGAAAAATTCTATAATTAAATTATGGAATCCAATAATTCTATGTTTTATTGAAAACACATTTATCTTCATGACAGAGAAAGCTGGCAATAAATCACTATTATATAAAATTTATTTTAGCTTAGGTCCCATCACTTCATGGCAAATAGATGAGGAAACAGTGGAAGATGTGTATAAGAGACAGGTACATATTTTTCGTTTCTAGTATTCTCTGCCAATTCTTTCAGGTTTCAAAGAAGAAAAGTATTTGATTAAAATTAAAATTTATAACAAAGCTTATTTAATATTACAAAACTGAATATAAGCTTTGTTTGTGAAGAAGTAGATCCATCTTAAGTGAGTTATTTGATTGTAAGGGGTCAAGAGAAATAATCTAGACATAAAATCTTATTGAAGCTTCCACTGTATCATACGTTATTTCAAAATGTATAATATCATACATTTTTTTGGAGTGATGTTGATATTTATTGACATCAATGCAAAATAAGCTAAGTTGTTATTTAACAGGAACAAATATTGGTGCAGTTTCCTTCCTGGAGAGGGTAGGCACTCAGCTTATGGGACCTAAGGTCAAGCAAAGACTGGATTGTCAAGCACCAACTAAGGGTTAGAATTTACGAATACAAAAATTACTAAAGGCAAAAGGAGATTAAAAAAAATTGTTTCACACGAATTTCACGTAAGCAAACAAAGAACTAAAGTGAAAGTCGCTCGGTCGTGTCTGACTCTTTACGACCCCATGGACTACACAATCCATGGAATTCTCTAGGCCAGAATACTAGAGGGGATAGTGGTTCCTGAACTAACCCCAAAACTTCAGGACATAAGCTATCGATCTGACATGACTATTTAAGTTTCTGCATAAGTGAAAATGTGTTATATCCTTCACTGTATTTGTATTACAATTACACATGCTTCTTGCTTCTACACTACACAAAGTCAACAGTTATCACCATCAATGACTATAACTAGACCTGAACGAGACTTCACAGTGATTCTGCTCCATTGAAATTTAATCCAGGATTAACAAAACCTTTCGATTTGAAAGCCAGTTCTCATATCTTCTTCTCGTGTCATGCCTAAATAAATCCTCTTGTGACAATTCTTGCCTGAAACTACAATGCATGTCCTCTCCTCCTCAGCTTTGTCTGACAGTTTAAAGTTAATTTGTAGGCACTGCATAAAAAATGAAAACTGTACTTCCAATCTGAACCTGCGATCGGCTTCCTGCTTTGATGCAAAACGTACTCTTCTGCAGTGTACCACTCGCCCAGCAACCCTCTTTCTCTCTCTACCGTTGCCCTGAAGGCACTTCGGGATTGTTTAATTCATGCTCTTTGGCTGCCAAGACAGCTGGGACACCTAAGGCCATCTGGACTATCACTCCTCGCTTCCCTTTTTTCTATGGCTAATGCCACTTTCCAGCTTTTTTTCTATGGCTGACTCTCCAGATTTGGTGCCATCATCAGGGGGACAGAGTCAATTTCAGCTTCAAGCTCCTGGCTGGTAAAACTGCATTGCCGGGCAATCCTCGTTTCTTATGTGATCTCTCTTAACCACTTCTCTCTTTGCAGTTTTTTCTGAGCTGCCTACTGGCTCTGTACTTTCAGGCTCCTTTCCTTTCTCCCGTGCTTCTTTCTCCTTCCTTTCTCTTCGTGCTCCTGCCTGTGGTGGACTTCTTCCTGCCACTTCAGCCTCTCTCTCCTGCAGGATGCGCTCTTGGTCCCCTTTGTAATCCTGCTCCCTCTCCCTGTATTCTCTGCCACTTTTATCTTCAGGTCTCTCAGGCTTTTCATCTCTAAACTCACCCTCAGAACGCTTGGGCAATGTACAACTCTGCCTGCTGGCTCTTTCAACACTCAGATTCTCTTTGTCCAGTTTCTTTCTCATCTCTTTTTTCTGGCTTCTTGAGCAGTTTGATCTTTGGTTCATCCTTTAATTTGTCCCTTTCTGGAATTCTTATCTTCTTTAGTTTTTCTGTATCTTTCCGTTTTCATTTCTCTTTCCAGTTCCTCCTGTCTCCTTTTGTTTGCCTTTTTATTTCTAACCGTCTCCTTCTCTCTTTTCTTCTCTCATCCTCTGCTTGCTTTTCAGGAAGCTCAAAAGTGGAATTGTGTTTTTAGCTATTAGTTTTCTATTTTTTGCTTCTCTTTCCTCTAGTAGTGTCTCTGGAGTAGATGTCATTTTCTCATTATCTGCAGCATACTCCAAAAATCTTCTCTATTCTGGATCATCATCGGTAGTCCCAACTTTTGCCTGGATATTCCTGACCTTTATTGTCAAAGAATACATAACCATAAAAATGATCCCTGAACAAATAATGTCTTCTTGGTTTTTAAAGTTAATGTATGCTCTTGCATACATATGAGGATACAGACTAGTATCATTAGAAAAAAACTCAAAATAATCATGCTCAGGCATAGGCCAGAGATACTCCTGAAGCTGCTCTTGGTCAAAGTGGCTGGTAATCTCTGAATTACCACCTGGGGGAGTCCAGAGGGTTACTCACTTCTCCTTAGGCCTATGTTCCTTCTCTCTTTCAGGGCTACAGCTTCACTCCTCACCACAGTAGCTTGGCCTAAACCAATATCATACATCATTTTGAAAAATTCTATAATTAAATTATGGAATCCAATAATTCTATGTTTTATTGAAAACACATTTATCTTCATGACAGAGAAAGCTGGCAATAAATCACTATTATATAAAATTTATTTTAGCTTAGGTCCCATCACTTCATGGCAAATAGATGAGGAAACAGTGGAAACAGTGTCAGACTTCATTTTTCTGGGCTCCAAAATCACTGCAGATGGTGACTGCAGCCATGAAATTAAAAGACGCTTACTCCTTGGAAGGCAAGTTAGGACCAACCTAGATAGTATATTCATAAGCAGAGACATTACTTTGCCAACAAAGGTCCATCTAGTTAAGGCTATGCTTTTTCCAGTAGTCATGTATGGACGTGAGAGTTGGACTGTGAAGAAAGCTGAGTGCTGAAGAATTGATGCTTTTGAACTGTGGTGTTGGAGAAGACTCTTGAGAGTCCCTTGGACTGCAAGGAGATCCAACCAGTCCATTCTAAAGGAGATCAGTCCTGGGTGTACTTTGGAAGGAATGATGCTAACGCTGAAACTCCAGTACTGTGGCCACATCATCCGAAGAGTTGACTCACTGGAAAAGACTGATGCTGGGAGGGATTGTGGGCAGAAGGAGAAGGGGATGACAGAGGATGAGATGGCTGGATGGCATCACTGACTCGATGGATGTGAGTTTGAGTGAACTCTGGGAGTTGGTGATGGACAGGGAGGCCTGGCGTGCTGCGATTCATGGGGTCACAAAGAGTCGGACACTGAGAGACTGAACTGAACAGAACTGAGGAGATTCTATGCATTGGATACAATACTGTTCATAATTACTACGGTTACTATGGATAGCTGTCAAATATGTAATAGATGAACCTAGAAATGAATACAGATATGAAGAATAAAATATCAGCAGGAGGAGGTGGGGCTTTTGGGTCTTACATTTGTGTTATGTGCTAACGTAAATTATGTCAAGATAAAAGAAATCCAAAGGGAAAGCAATAGTGCTTCATATCACAGCCCCCACACTGCTGTAGCAGAGATGGACACTTACATAAGACCCCACAGAGATCTGCTGGGCTAAATGTTCATCTGTTACGACTGCACAGAGGTTTCATTCAGAGAAAGCGATGGCACCCCACTCCAGTACTCTTGCCTGGAAAATCCCATGGATGGAGGAGCCTGGTTGACTGCAGTCCATGGGGTCACAAAGAGTTGGACACGACTGAGCGACTTCACTTTGACTTTTCACTTTCAGGCACTGGAGAAGGAAATGGCAACCCACTCCAGTGTTCTTGCCTGGAGAATCCCAGGGACGGGGGAGCCTGCTGGGCTGCCGCCTATGGGGTCACACAGAGTCGGACACAACTGAAGTGACTTAGCAGCAGCAGCATCAGAGGTTTCATTATTCTTGCCATACCATTTCAGAAAATAAATTTTGAGCTAGTGAGCCATCTGCTCACACTGTGGGGATAAATAAAATACATTCCTAAAGTATGCTTAGAAAAAGGAACTCACTAACACTATTTCCTCATTTCATATGGTAGCACATGAAATAAGTCTTTAAAATAACCAGACCAGTGGCATGCACTATTTTAAATTTAGCCCAGTATGATTCACAATAAATAAAATGCAATATGACTCTTCCAGAAGATGGGAGATGTAAACACAACACACATTAGTGAGAAAATGCCACTGTAAAGGAAATCTGACTTGTCTTAGAGAAAATTAAGTACAGCATACAAAATTTGATAGTGTATCAAAGAAAAATGTCAATAAATTCTTACTATAGCTAAAGGAATGCTGGCAAACGCAGGCTTACTTGGCCTAGACAGCACAGTGGCCACTACATATGAAAAAATTCAAGAAATAAAAGATTCATAAAAATATAACACAAAGTATGTTATCATATTTTAAATGAATCATTAGCTAGTCTGCTTATTCTAGCATATTCCACTTACATACAAAAGGATCTGAATTAAGCAGGTTCTACTTCAACTGATAAATAAATCACATTTCAAAAGTAAAGAAAATGTCTCCCCAAAGTATGTAGAGATTTTAAATTTTATTGAGGCATTTAAGAAAAGAGGTTCAATCAGATAACTATGAGCTGCAGAGCTGGTATAAGTGGATGAAATACTTTTATGAAATCACCTGTAGCTGAGTTATCTTTTGATGTCTTAAGTTTGGAAAGTATGGGAGACTTATGTTTATACTAGAGTAGAAAAACAAGTTTTTTTAAAGTGAACAAAGAAAATGGAATATATTATACACAAAGTAAAGTGAAAGTCACTCAGTCGTGTCCGACTCTTTGTGACCCCGTGGACTACACAGTCCATGGAATTCTCCAGGCCAGAATACTAGAGTGGGTAGCCTTTCCCTTCTCCAGGGGATGTTCCCAACCCAGGGATCAAACCCAGGTTTCCTGCATTGCAGGCAGATTCTTTACCAGCTGAGCCACAAGGGAAGCCCAAAGTAAAGTAAGATATAAAAAGGAAGTAAGAAAAACTGTAGTAAAATATTGGTTTTGAATGCATGGGATGATGAGTTTTCCTTTTGGGTTTTTGATGTGACATTGATATTGTTTTAAGTTTCTTTGTATTATAAAAGAAATAAACACACATATGCACATGGTAAACATATATATCAAACACCTGGAGTGCAAGATCACCCGTAATATTATACTTAGAAGCAGTACCTTTCAACAGTATGGCATCCAGCCAGCTAACCTTGACCCTACACATTCTTTAGATAGCTGAGATTCTATTGTGTAGTTAATTTTGTATTTTTTTTTACAGATAATGTTATATTTGTGTTTTTAAAATATTTGTAAAGAATATGAATAACATTCATTCACAAATTTATACATAGAGGCATTGTATTAAATGAATCATGAGCAAATTAGCTTATTTAGAGTGTATTTTACTTACTTACAAAAGCATCTGAATTATGTAGATGCTATCTCAATTGATATAAACCAATTTTAAAACTGAACGAACCGTCTCCCAAAAGGACATAGATTTTAAAGTTCTACTCATGGACACAAAGTTTATTTAATCATTTCCCTTTCTGTCCTTACAGTTATGTGTGTATGTGTTCAGTCACGTCTGACTCTTTGTGACCCCATAGACTGCAGCCAGCCAGGCTCTTCTATCCATGGAATTTTCCAGGCAAGAATACTGGAATGGGTTGCCATTTCCTTCTCCAGGGGATCTTCCTGACTCAGGGATCGAATCTATATCTCCTGCATTGCAAGTGGATTCGTTACTGTTGAGCCATCTGAGAAGCCAAGATGAAGGCAAACAGGTCTGTACATTATGCAAAGTTATTTCTTTATGAAAGAGTCTCAAAAGTTAAATTTTTAAGGTAAATAATATACATTATTTTTAAAGTTCTAAATGAAAATAAGCAAACTGCTTTCCTGAAAGATTGTGCCACTTTCTATTTCCAGAAGTTACAGGTCAAAGTGATGGTTTAGAGCTGACATTGTTTTTAGTTCTTCAAGAAGGACCTGCCAAAACTGAGCTTATGCATAAAAATAAACTGATTACTTAAAACATGCCACTTCCTTCTCCAGAGGATCTTCCAACCCAGGGATCCAACCAGGTCTCCTTGATTGCAGGCAGACACTTTACCATCTCAGCCACCAGGGGAGCCGTAAAACATGCTATGCTATGGACAAGCTTTGCTAGACCCCAAGAACACAAAATAAATATAATATTCTTTCCTTCACAGACTTTCCAGACCCTCACAATTTAGAATGTGTATGCATTCCTGTGTGTGTGCATGTGTATCTGTTTATGATGGTTGGAGTGGTGGGCTAACGACAAAAACTGAGTAACCAGGAGTCACACACTTTATTTTACTTGACGGCTTTCGCTTTAGTCCCTCTTGCTTACTGAGCTATAAAAACCATTCTATAATGAATCCATGACAGAAAGTCCAAAGCAACTGATTGGTGACTCCATAAACAGATTTAATCAAAGTTAAAAAGCAGATGGTCTCAATGAAACCAGACAACTTCAGCATTTCTTTTTACTTCGTAAGTTTTAATTAATAATCATAAAATACATATTGAACATTTGCCGTGTGTCAGATACTATTCTAAGCACTTAGCATACTTTAACAAATTTAGAGCTGGCAATACCCCTAGGAGTTAAGAACCTATCAATTCCCTCATTTTATATCTGAGAAAACCAAGGCCACATTGCTAGTAAGTGGCAGAGGTGGGATTTGAATCTTTGTGCACCAAATAAGGAAATGCACAGTAGATGTGCTTACTATAAGGTAGAGGCTTGGAAAACATTAACCAGTCCTGGCTATGTATGTTTCTGTTTTGGTCTACAGGTTGTGAATACTGTGAGGTCAAGGGTTATGACTAGAATGTCTTTATGTGGCTTTCTTCCAATTAGTTACAGTTCTATTATATTCACATAAAAATACAAAGACACAAAAGACAAAAACAGAAAGTAGTAATATGGGGAGTAGACAGTCTCTCTCCAGGATTATTTGCCAAATTAAAGGCAAAGCAGAGGGACTTCCCTGGTGGTCCAGTGGTTAAGACTTTGCCCTTTCAATGCAGGGGGTCCCAGGTTGATCCCTAGTCGGGAACTAATATCCCACATGCCTCATGGTGTGGCCGAAAAAATTGTTTTTAATTAAAAAAAATGTGTTCAGTTGCTCAGTCATGTCTGACTCTTTGCAACCCCTCTTTGCAACTGTAGCTCATCAGTCTCTTCTATCCATGAGATTTTCCAGGCAAGAAAACTGGAGTGGACTGCCATTTCCTTCTCCGAGGTGGGGGGAGAAATATATATATGTATATACACACACACATACATACATACATACATACATACATATATATATATATATATATTTAAATCAATATAGATAAATGCTTATAAGATTTTTTTCAAAAAAGGTTTAACAAAGATAAATGAAGTCAAGGCAGAGGCCTTGACACTGTGATGTGGCTTTATAAGCTATAGATTTAATAGTCTGACAGTTTTAAATAAGTTCTCTGTATATCACAGGGCTCAATGTTCCAAATCAACCTGCTTCTCTAGCTTCAGCATTGAATGAATGCACTTGGGTTACTCTGACCTAAGGTGCTGGGGAAGCCACAGGCTTGACACTAATGTGAGAGGCAGAGACAAGGGAAAAAATAATGCCAGAGAGAAATATATGACATAAAGGAATTCCTTGAGACTATCTATATCTGAATGCTACTGACCCCTCTCAAAATAGAAAAACACTATTTAAAAATATTGAAACACATATAGCTCCTAGAATTGATTATAGGGGAAAAAAAGCTCCCTGTTTGTAATATATTTCAAGTTTGCTATGCCAGTGGCTATTAGGTAACCATTAAGAGATGCCTCCTAAAGAAAAGGGAACCCTCTTGCACTGTTGGTGGGAATATAAATTGGTGCAGCCTCTAGGGAGAACAATACAGAGATTCCTTAAAAAACTAGGAATAAAACTATCATATGACCAAACAATTCCACTACTGGGCATATAACCTAAGGAAACCATAATTGAAAAAGACACATGTGCCCCAATGTTCTTTGCAGCACTATTTACAATAGCTAGGACATGGAAGCAACCTAGATGTCCACTGACAGATGAATGGACAAAGGAGTTGTGGTGCATATACACAATGGAATATTTCTCAGCCATAAAAAGGAACACATTTGAATCAGTTCTAATGTGGTGGATGAACCTAGAGCCTATTATACAAAGTGAAGTAAGTCAGAAAGAGAAAAACAAATATATTAGCACATAGATATGGAGTCTAGAGAGATTGTACAATGAACCTATTTGCAGGGCAGCAATGGCGATGAAGGGCAATGGAGACTAGTGGACGCTGCAGGGGAAGCAGAGAGTAGGACGAACTGAGAGAGTAGCCCTGAAACGTATACATTACCATTTGTAAAACAGTTAGCCAGTGGGAATTTGCTGTATGACTGCATGACACAGGGAGCTCAAACCTGGAGCTCTATGACAACCTAAAGCAGTAAGATAGGGTGGGAGGTGGGAGGGACACTCAAGAGAGAGGGTACATATGTATTAATATACCTCAATAAACTGTGGAAAATTCTTCAAGAGATGGGAATACCAGACCACCTAACCTGCCTCTTGAGAAATCTGTATGCAGGTCAACAGCTAGAATTGGACATGGAACAACAGACTGGTTCCAAATAGGAAAAGGAGTATGTCAAGGCTGTATATTGTCACCCTGCTTATTTAACTTCTATGCAGAGTACATCATGAGAAACGCTGGGCTGGAAGAAACACAAGCTGGAATCAAGATTGCCGGGAGAAATCTCAATAACCTCAGATATGCAGATGACACCACCCTTATGGCATAAAGTGAAGAGGAGCTAAAAAGCCTCTTGATGAAAATGAAAGAGGAGAGTGAAAAAGTTGGCTTAAAGCTCAACATTCAGAAAACGAAGATCATGGCATCTGGTCCCATCACTTCATGGGAAATAGATGGGGAAACAGTGGAAACAGTGTCAGACTTTATTTTGGGGGGCTCCAAAATCACTGCAGATGGTGACTGCAGCCATGAAATTAAAAGACGCTTACTCCTTGGAAGAAAAGTTACGACCAACCTAGACAGTATATTCAAAAGCAGAGACATTACTTTGCCGACTAGGGTCCGTCTGGTCAAGGCTATGGTTTTTCCTGTGGTCATGCATGGATGTGAGAGTTGGACTGTGAAGAAGGCTGAGCGCCAAAGAATGGATGCTTTTGAACTGTGGTGTTGGAGAAGACTCTTGAGAGTCTCTTGGACTGCAAGGAGATCCAACCAGTCCATTCTGAAGGGGATCAACCCTGGGATTTCTTTGGAAGAAATACTGAAGCTGAAGCTTCAGTACTTTGGCCACCTCATGCAAAGACTTGACTCATTGGAAAAGACTCTGATGCTGGGAGGGATTGGGGGCAGGAGGAGAAGGGGATGACCGAGGATGAGATGGCTGGATGGCATCA
>SJYC01141540.1:0-15158 GCA_006408675.1 Madoqua kirkii
GAAGCTTCAGTACTTTGGCCACCTCATGCAAAGACTTGACTCATTGGAAAAGACTCTGATGCTGGGAGGGATTGGGGGCAGGAGGAGAAGGGGATGACCGAGGATGAGATGGCTGGATGGCATCATGAACTCGATGGATGTGAGTCTGAGTGAACTCCGAGAGATGGTGATGGACAGGGAGGCCTGGCATGCTGCGATTCATGGGGTCGCAGAGAGTCGGATACGACAAAGAGACTGAACTGACTCATGTTGACATATGGCAGAAACCAATACAACACTGTAAGGCAATTAGCCTCCAATAAAAAAAATTAATTAATAATAAAAAATAAAGAAACAAAATAAAGATTAAAAAAAAAAAGATGCCTCCTAGGAACTTAAGACTCCGAGCTCCCAATGCAAAGGGGCCTGGGTTCAATCCCTGGTCAGAGAGCTAGATCCCACATGCTGCAGCTAAGAGTTCATATCCCACAACTAAAGATTCCACATGCTACAAGGATCAAAGATCCCATGTGCCACAACTAGGATCCAGAACAGCCAAATAAATAAATATTTTTCTTTAAAAGAGATGCCTCCTCACGAAAGGCAAACTTTCAAGGGTAAGGGCGTATACGCTCTGAGAAGAAATTCATTATAATTCACACTTAAGAAAAGACTAGACTCAGCAATTTCATAATATTTCTCAAGAGGTTAAACCTGGAAAACCTGACCTTGATATCCTTAAGTCCACTGGGGTATAAGAGCAATATTCACTCCAATTGTCTATCAAACTCCAGTTCTTTCAACATATATGCCCTCCATCTAACTACACAAAGCAATGCAACTTACATAGATCTCCCAAAAAGAGATGGTGTATAACTAGCATATCCATCTCTATCTGAATGTCGACACTGGCTGCAATCCAGTATCTTCATACAGTAACTTCAGAAAAGGCTTGCTTTCCTGAAGCTGTTCGTGATGAAATAACACATTGCAGGCATTCTCTCTGCATGGCTAGTCTGATCTCCCCCATCTCTTCCTTGTGATTAACTTCTAAGCCTTCTCACTGCTATTTGATTCATCGGATCCAAGGGTGTTCAATTTGGAAAGGAATGAATCAGCATGAACTTCCTCCACCTACTGTTAAATTATTTCTCCTTATGACCCTTCTCCTCTGGATGTAGGAAGATTAGAGCAAGGTGTAACTATTAAGGCTATCATTTGGTCAATGTGTGTGTAAAAATATCAATCCTTCCCCAGTAATTTGAGTACTCTACAAATTACACTATAAATTTCAGAAATGAGTGTCTCCAAATCTGCAAGTCAGTTGATTCTTTGCAGCAATATCAATGCTTCCCTTTCAAGGAGAAGGCATCAAAAGAGACCCTCAAATTGTGAACAAGTGAGTCAAGAGCAATTCAGACACTGAAGCTTAATCTAAAAAAGATACCAATGCCAACTTTATGGAACATTCTAGTTAATTTGCACTTCTAAAATGTTTTAGACACAAATACATCTTGATACTAAAACACTTATCCCCATCAAGAACTCACATTAAAAATTTTTAAATTTTAAATAAAGCATACTGTTCCAAAGCTTCCTAAGCAGAGGGTTAGAGCACTTTAAGTTAGCATTGTGCTATGACAGTCTGTGCAACTAAAAGGTGTCCATAGATTTTTACTTCCTGACAGGCAGGGTTGATGGCCCAACTCAGCCCTGAAGCAGCTATAGAAGGCAGACTGTGACCTTTCAGCTTCCCATAAAATTATGGAAGCAAAAACTCTGAAGAGGGGGAAGAGACAGCAAGGCGGCAGAGCATAACCTTTGAAAGAATGACGCAGCCCAAGGATATGACATAAAGTGATTAGAACCAACAAGATCCAAGATGGTAGATGAGTCTTCTTCCACTAGACCCAGAGCATCAGTATACACTCACTGTAACACATCCACAAGCTAAATGACACACCACTAGTACCACGACTATAAAGATCACGAAGTAGGCAGTGGACCAATTCCTAGAAATCTCCACTCATTCCTCAAAATATTAATAACTGGAATATTCCTCCTACTCATCAGTCAGTGAAATCACTCAGCCCTATAAAAACTGACAACCTCATATCCTGATGCCTCTCTTGCCTTCCAAGATGGCCCACACTGTCTATGGAGTATGTTTCCTCCCTAAATAAATTTTAAGTTTAATAAATAAAAAAAAACCAAAAAGTCTCTGAAATATAATTCTGAGCATTTTTACAAATTTTTGCAAAGCAGATCCTTCCCCCAAACATCAAAGACATACAAAGCCACAACACATAAATAATGTAGAATACTTGGTTGGCTACTAATGTAAATTAGCATAATAGTGAATTATTAATACTGAATAACCATTATGTACATGTTTTTAAATAACTTCAGATTAATTACTTGCAAACAGATCACTCGCCTAATTTAGTTTTCACATGTAATTAAAACAGATAAAACAATCTGTTGTTAGAATACAAATTGCTTATTATTTGTAAAAGAAAACAGAGTGATTGAAGTTGTCAATCTTTTTGTAGAAGTTTGAAGCCATCCTTAAGCTATTAGCTTTCTAAGTCAATTTTTTTTCCCCAGAGAGAAAACTTGTCAGTCTTATCAGAATTACCACAAATAGATTAGCTTTATTCCAGCTCTTGCAACGAGTTGAGGGGTTATTTTCTGTTTTGTTCAGTTGCTAGGTCATTTCCAGCTCTGTGACCCTATGAACTGCAGCATGCAGGCTTCCCTGTTCTTCACCATCTCCCGGAGTTTGCTCAAATTCATGTCCACTGAGTCAGTGATGTTATCTTTAATCATCTCATGCTTTGCTGCCTCCTTCTCCTCTTGCCCTCAATCTTTCCCAGCATCAGGGTCTTTTCCAATGAGTTGGCTCTTCCCATTAGGTGGTCAAAGTACTGGAGCTTCAACTTTAGTTTAAGTCCTTCCAAGAATATTCAGGGTTGATTTCCTTTGGGATTGACTAGTTTGATCTCCTTGCAGTCCGAGGGACTCTCAAGAGTCTTCTCCAGCACCACAATTAGAAAGCATCAATTCTTCAGTGCTCAGCCTTCTCTATGGTCCAGTTCTCACATCTGTACATGACTACAGGAAAAACCACAGCTTTGATTACATGACCCTTGGGCGGCGAAGTGATGTCTTTGCTTTGTAATATGCTGTCTAGGTTTGTAATAGCTTTTATCCTTTTAATTTCATGGCTGCAGTCACCATCTGCAGTGATTTGGGAGCCCAAGAAAATAAAATCTGTCATTGTTTCCACTTTTTCCTGATCCATTTGCCATGAAGTGATGGGACCAAATGCCATGATCTTTTAGAATATTGAATTTTAAGCCAGCTTTTTCGCTCTCTTTCACCTTCATCAAGAGGCTTGCTGCCATTAGAGTGGTATCATCTGCACATCTGAGGTTGTTGATATTTTTCCTGGCAATCTTGATTCCAGTGTGTAATTACATTTTTTTTAAACTCACAGCATAGTGGCATATATTATATTGCCAATCCAGCCTGTATTTCTCATGATGTACTCGATGTATTTACTGGATTCATCCAAAGTCTGTGGCTTGCTATATTTTATGGTAGAAACAATCTGACCAAGATTGTTTTTCTGTGCAAGAATCAGAAAGTTCTAGACTAAGCATTTAGTGCCTCTTTTGATGGTCAAAACCAGAGAGATGGTTTGATTAAATTCAGGGCATATTACCTCCCTGCTGTTGAGGAAAAAAAAAATTCCTTAATCCTAATGATCTAGATTGGTTTTCAGGATCATCAGTATCATCACACAGTTATTTGTTAAATGACTTGACTATAAATTATAAGAAGGTGATCTGTTAAAGCTTTCACTTTTGATTCTCATTTTCAAGTTCAGAGAAGATAACCTCTCATAAAGGCTTTTTATCCTAAGATAGAAAATGTCTCTAAAAGCTCAGAGAAAAAGTCAAGTAAAAGAATTTTATACTCATCTAGGGATATAGGTTAAAATTAAGGATCTCCTCGGAAATATTCACATATAAGATACTTTCTTACTACAGGAGAGTCAAGATACAGTAGACCTAAATTTGCTTTTAATCACTCAGATTTTTATATGACAAGTTTTAGCACTGAGATAAAAACAAACCAAAAAGTATTAGAATTTCCACGGCTCTTGTCAGTGAACTTTGTCTTTTAAAAATTGGAATAAGAAAAGTGGGTGGTGGAATACAGTCAATAATATTGTAAAAATTTGTATGGGGCAGATGGTTACTAGATTTGCTGGCCATTTCATAACGTATGCAAATGTCAAGTCACAATGTAGTATATACTCGAAACTAACATTATGTTGTATGTCAACTATATTTCAGTTAAAAAAAAAGAAAGTTGTGTAGCATTTCCAGTTTGTCTTAAGAGCTGAAGACCTCAAATACTTCTGCAGTATTAACAAGAAGAAATGAAAAAGGAAGGAAGAAGATAAAGGAAGACAGTGAGAGAGGAAGTAAGTGGGGAGAGAAGGAAGTTTCTTACTGGAAAAAACAGAAAATATCTGACCTAAGAGTTTAATTTAAAATATGGTTGCAATCTAAATATATGGGGTTTCTGAGTATGTTAACATTCTTCCATGAAAATACAGCATGCTATGCCTCTTGAAAGGACATTTAATGGGAGGCCCAGGAAAAGTTTTATGGGAAACAGAGTCACCTATACACTTTTAGGAAATACAGACATTTTAAAGGAAAGAGATAAGGATGCGAGCCTTGTTCTTTTGGAATAAAGGCCATTCACCAGTACTGAAATCTTGACAGCAACTGCATCTGTACAGTTCCAAAGCTACAGTGTCAGAACTGACACTGCAAATCTGGGTAACACTTACTTGTTCTTCTTTATAGGAGATGAAAATCAAATACAAATGGGAGATTCTGCCATGCTTTCAAGCAATTTCAAGGGGAATGAAAGTGAAAGTTTTAGTCGCTCAGTTGTGTTGACTCTTGGAGACCTCATGGCCTGTAGCCCGTCAGGCTCCTCTGTCCATGGAATTCTCCAGGCAAGAATACTGGAGTGGGCAGCCATCTGCTTCTGCAGGGAATCTTCCCGACCCAGGGATCAAACCCAGGTCTCCTGCATTGCAGGCGTATTCTTTACCGTCACAGCCACCACGCTTTCAAGCAACTTCTCAATGTGCCTCTGAACCACCTAGAGGTCTTGTTAAACTGCAGGTTCGGATTCAGTAGGTGCAGGGTCTGAGACTGCAGGGCAGCGTCTGCAGCTGAACTCACTGGAGCAGAGTCTAGGGCCTCAGCACGGAGGACCCTTATCATGTACAGCCACGCAGCAGTGCCACCAGCCCTGTTGCAACAGGTAGAGAGTTTTATACATTGAAAGGAACAGATAAATGTACTTTATATTATGAAACGACGAAATTCTTTCCTACCCACTGACCACTTCCGGAAAACAGAAACTGCCTTATCAGAAACCTCAATAGTGGCTGAGGGTCTCTGCAGAGATGTGACACATTGCCGTGTGTTAACAGAGATAGTACAGACTGATGGAGATGCTAATGCTTGTTTCTCTAGCATTCTGTAGTTCAGGCATGCGTGTTTTCAGTGAGACAAAAAGGAAAGAAGAGTCACATGTTTAAGATTTACGTGTATTAAGTTGCTTTTATGGAACAGTCTAACTGTATAACATCAAAGAATATAACATCTGTCTCCTACCAAGGAGCATATTAAAAGGGCAATCACAAACATAACTGCATATAAAGTCATTTTTGTACAAACATTTGAAGACTGTAAATTATAAAACAGACAGATATTAAAAGTACACATTTACCATCCTTGCCCCAAGCTAGCATCCCAATTCTCAATCTGATTTTTATTCGATTTTTACTCAGCGCATCACCATGACCCACGAGCAGGACAGTACCATATTCAGTCTGGCTCCTTTTTGCTGAATCATCTCTAAGAGCCACAGCCCCAGAGCAGAGAGTTTCAATACCTAAAAGCAATGAATTTACATTGTTTTGAATCGCTCCAGTCTACACTGGAGATTTCTCCCTTAGGCTCCATATCTGTCAATGTCCTCCACAATGCTTGAGAGGTAAGTCATCACAGAGGCCGGTCCACTCTAGTTCCACTATCCGCCATTGCTCAGGAATCAGGGTTTGGTATTGGCCACGCTGCCTGCTCAGCGGGGATATTAGTCACAGCCGCTGTGGCAGAGCTAGGGACATGGGACGCAGGAGAAGAGGAAGAAGAAGCAACTGAAGTGGAAACAACCTTGGAAACGTAGGAAATGGCCCCTCCAAGGCTGCAGCCACTCTCTTTGAGCTTCTGGGGAATAGCCATGGAAGGCGGAAGTGACCATCCCAGAGACATGAACACAAGGGGGCGCTCTTGAGACCCGAGGGGGCAGCACCGCCTGTCCGCTCCTCATCACTGCTCCGAGGCAAAACAAGCATTTCAGGCGTGCCTCATTCTCAACGTAAAATGTCAGAGGACCAGCCCTCACCTGCACTCTGAGGTCCTTGTGCCTCAGCTTCTTACTTTTTATTTTTTAATTTAATTTTATTATTGGAGTATAACTGCTTTATGATGCTGTGCTACTTTCTGGCTGCACTACAAAGTGAATCAGCTCTATGCATATATATATATCCCCTCTTTCTTGAATCCTCCCTTTCCCCACTCCTCTAAGCCATCACAGAGCACCGAGCTGAGCTTCTTGTGCTATACAGCAAGTTCCTGCTAGCCTCTTAATTTTCATAACATAGCAGTAATAGCCACTCCCCACACCACCACTCCCAGATCATGGAGGATGCAGAATAAAATAACACGAATAAAAAGACTGAAGAAAGAGAAAGGACTATACGATTCAACATTATTATTATTACTCAATGCTTCTGTTTTTTAAATACATCACCTGCATATCCAAGGAGCCAACTGACATGTGGTACTCAGTGGAAAAGCTTGGGGAAAAATGGCAGAAAGGTCTAATTTTTAAATTTGAATTCCATGTAATTGTTTTGTCTGACAAGCCAGGCCTCCATGGAAGGAGGCCTTCCTGCTATGGAAGGCCTTGTAGCTCAGCTACAATCTGAGCTCCATGGAAGGCCGGAGATGCAGGTAAAATGGAAGCTTTAGTAAAGACAAGATGGATGTACAGGGTTGTCCAGGCTAAGAGAGGGTGGAGGAGGGGTTCTGGGGAAGAACTAGAGGCTGGGTGGGGCGTGACAGACTGTTCAGCTCAGACCCAGGAGCAGGGCTGGTGAGGATCCGGAAGTGGACAACCATTTCTGGATCGTCCCCATCCTGGAATCGGGAGCAGGCAGAAGAATTTGGTAGCTTGAAGGCAGTGAAAGAAGGCATAGCCAACACAGGGGGGCCATGTGATTACTGATCTTGAAGTCTGAGAATATATTATTTAAAAAATAATACCCAGTGAATACAATCTGCTAGGAAGTGGCTGATATTAAGCAACACTTGTCAAGCAGAGAGCTAGCTTCTGGCACACGCACATCACAGTCACAGTGACTGGCACACAAGCCTGGCCTACCTGGTTGTGTGGCATGACTGCAGACTGTTGACAAGAGAGGGCAGGTGTGCCCAGCAACCAGAAAAAGGGGAATCCTGACCATCAGAATGTGAACGGGTGACTCCAGGATGATTCTTGACGGCAGGCTAGATGCCTCTGTAGGTCGGGGTCATGTTTGAAAAACAGAAACCACTCTGAGTACGTCAAACAAAGGAAACTGGTTCACTAGGGAAAGCTGAAAAGCAAACAGGGGAGTTTGAGGCCACCTAGAGATTAGCCTCCACAGGAAATTCTACCCCTCTCGGGACTGGAGGAGCAAAAAGAGCGAGTGTGTTACTAAGGCCCAGAGGCTGGGGCTGGCCTGCGGGACTCAGAACCAGAGTAAGGCTGCCCAGTGGAGCGGAACCAAGAAATGGGCTAAGCACTCCAGAGCTGCCACCCAAAATGAATGAGAGAAATATCCAGGCTGCTTCTGCCCCTGCTTATATCAGTGCTTACCGTTGCCAAACTTTCTAACCAACCCGCTGGCAGGGGAACCTGGAATGCTCTCTGGGATCCAGGGAAGGGCAAGGAATGCTAGCCAGCAGATGATGGAGACTAAGACTTTAGCTCCCCTGGAGAAGGAAATGGCAACCCACTCCAGCATTTTTGCCCAATCCCATGGACAGAAGAGCTTGGTGAGCTACACTCCACGGGGTTGCAAGAATTGGATAGGACTTAGTGACTAAACCACCACCACTACCAAGATTTTAGCTCATAGGGTTATCCTATTAGTTAACCCCTCACACTGGTCTTAGACCAAACAACTTCCAAATACCATTTAATGGATGTACAGGGTTGTCCAGGCTAAGAGAGGGTGGAGGAGGGGTTCTGGGGAAGAACTAGAGGCTGGGTGGGGCGTGACAGACTGTTCAGCTCAGACCCAGGAGCAGGGCTGGTGAGGATCCGGAAGTGGACAACCATTTCTGGATCGTCCCCATCCTGGAATTCGGGAGCAGGCAGAAGAATTTGGTAGCTTGAAGGCAGTGAAAGAAGGCATAGCCAACACAGGGGGGCCATGTGATTACTGATCTTGAAGTCTGAGAATATATTATTTAAAAAATAATACCCAGTGAATACAATCTGCTAGGAAGTGGCTGATATTAAGCAACACTTGTCAAGCAGAGAGCTAGCTTCTGGCACACGCACATCACAGTCACAGTGACTGGCACACAAGCCTGGCCTACCTGGTTGTGTGGCATGACTGCAGACTGTTGACAAGAGAGGGCAGGTGTGCCCAGCAACCAGAAAAAGGGGAATCCTGACCATCAGAATGTGAACGGGTGACTCCAGGATGATTCTTGACGGCAGGCTAGATGCCTCTGTAGGTCGGGGTCATGTTTGAAAAACAGAAACCACTCTGAGTACGTCAAACAAAGGAAACTGGTTCACTAGGGAAAGCTGAAAAGCAAACAGGGGAGTTTGAGGCCACCTAGAGATTAGCCTCCACAGGAAATTCTACCCCTCTCGGGACTGGAGGAGCAAAAAGAGCGAGTGTGTTACTAAGGCCCAGAGGCTGGGGCTGGCCTGCGGGACTCAGAACCAGAGTAAGGCTGCCCAGTGGAGCGGAACCAAGAAATGGGCTAAGCACTCCAGAGCTGCCACCCAAAATGAATGAGAGAAATATCCAGGCTGCTTCTGCCCCTGCTTATATCAGTGCTTACCGTTGCCAAACTTTCTAACCAACCCGCTGGCAGGGGAACCTGGAATGCTCTCTGGGATCCAGGGAAGGGCAAGGAATGCTAGCCAGCAGATGATGGAGACTAAGACTTTAGCTCCCCTGGAGAAGGAAATGGCAACCCACTCCAGCATTTTTGCCCAATCCCATGGACAGAAGAGCTTGGTGAGCTACACTCCACGGGGTTGCAAGAATTGGATAGGACTTAGTGACTAAACCACCACCACTACCAAGATTTTAGCTCATAGGGTTATCCTATTAGTTAACCCCTCACACTGGTCTTAGACCAAACAACCTTCCAAATACTATTTGTTCAGTGAAGTGAAGTGAAGTGAAAGTCGCTCAGTTGTGTCCAACTCTTTGCGACCCCCATGGACTGTATAGTCCCTGGAATTCTCCAAGCCAGAATACTGGAGTGGGTAGCCTTTCCCTTGTCCAAGGGATCTTCCCAACCCAGGGATCGAACCCAGGTTTCCTGCATTGCAGATGGATTCTTTACCAGCTGAGCCACAAGGGAAGTCTGAGAATACTGGAGTGGATAGCGCATCCCTTCTCCGGCAGATCTTTCTGACCCAGGAATCAAACCGGGGTCTCCTGCATTGCAGGCGGATTCTTTACCAACTGAGCTATGAGGGAAGTGAACAGAGACTATGCACCAATCAGCAAATTAAGTATTTTGTGTCTCTTGGCAGCAAAATTTCTGACTGTAAATTAACAAACAGGAACTTCTGCTGGCCATGAGTTTTACTATTGCAATTCAACCTCTCTGAATGAAAATCAAGACCTAGGTCCTAAAAATGGAATCTGGACAATGGCTGCACAAGTAAGGGTAGCCTTGGTTCCAGGGCTGACTCTAGAGGGCTGACTCTAGAGTAAGGGGTTGCGGGACAGACTCTTCTGGAGAGTCACAAGGTAAGTATTTTAGGATTCATGGGCTGTACAATCTGTTCCATAGACTACCCATGATGTCACTCTGCAATATAAGGAGAAAGCAGCTCTCAACAGTGCTTACACAAATGAGTGTGACTGTGTCCCAACAGAACTTTAGATACAAAGAAGAGTCGTGGGCTGGATTTGGCTGTCAAACTGGGCCAGTCTGCTGACTCCTGGCCCAGACCAACGTCAACCAAGTGAAGGAAGCCTATCTTGAAGTAATTCTCAAAATGAAGCAATAATAAGTAGCTAAAAACTTGAGGGTACAGCTGATATCCATTGCTATTTACGAACTGGAATCAATTTAATAGAAGGTTCAAGATTTATTATATTTTCCTTGAATTTCTCCTTTATATTACAGATCACTCAGAAAATCTCTTCATTTTGCCTCAGAGCAGTTTTTATATTTGTGATGACTTTTGAATTACCGCTTTTCTATATAATTTGAGTTCTGTGTAATTACAACAGGACTTTAAAGAATTTTCCATTGAGATTTTCAAAATATTTTCATTCCTAGTACTTAACAACTCTGCCATCATTCCTTTTTTTCTCCTTATGTAACATTTGGTGGGAAAATCTTTAGCCTTAGAACATTTTCTTTCAAAAAAACATTTGTTTTAGATCTGACTGAAAAATGATGATACTATCCACTCAGTTTTCAGAAAAATGTGTAAGAATATAATATCTATTAAAAGGTTACATGCCTTTTTATAAAATTGCAAATAGGAACAACTTTTTAAAGATTTTTTTTGAAGTTTTCTAAAATGGCAAAGGGTTTCCCTGGTGGCTCAGTGGTAAAGAAACCAACTGCCTGCCAGTGCAGGAGACAATGCCTGGGTCTGGAAGATCCCCCGGAGAAGGAAATGGCATTCCAGTATTCTTACCTGGAAGATTCCATGGACAGAGGAGACTGGCGGGCTACAGTCCATGAGTTGCAAAAAAGTCAGACAGGACTTAGCGACTAAACAACAACAGAAAAATTGCACACCAGAAGCTGACATGCATAGGTCAAACCATTTCCAGTCCTTCTAGATTTTGCAAACTTAGCTCTAGTGCCTTCTGCTGTTTGCCATTTGCTCCAAATTCATTTCTTCTCTCTAGCAGTCTTTAGTTAGGCCTACTTCCCATTTCTATATTAAAACTGCTTTAAAAAAAAGTATCAGTGAAACTCAGTTTTTCTCTGCGTTTTTCCCTTGAGATAAATGCTTGCTCTCTCCTGCTTGACCTAGAGCATGTGATGAGGCCACAGATTTAAGACACGAGCTAATCTGATTCGACTTAACCGGTCACTCGGGGTTTGGCTCCTTATCTTCACAGCATGTGTGTTTTTTGTCAAGGTTTCAAACTGATCTTTCCAGTCTTCATATATTCGTCTTCTTGCGAAATTTATTAGCATCTTCATGAGGGTGGACCCTGACTCCCTGTTCCTGACTTCGCTTACACATCAACTTCTCTTCAAATTGGCACTGGCCCTCTTGAGGGGCTTCCGGTTGCAGTGGTAAAGAACCAGTCTGCAATGGAGGAGTCACAGGAGACACAGGTCAATCCCTGGGTCAGGAAGACCCCCTGGAGGAGGCCATGGCAACCCACTGCAGTATTCTTGCCTGGAGAATCCCGTGGACAGAGAAGCCTGATGGGCTATAGTCCATGGAGTCACAAAGAGTCGGACACGACTGAAGCGACTTGCACGCACGGCCCCCTTGAGATCTTTACTTCCAAGTCTCTGATTAAAAGGAAAAACACTGCCCGTAAGACACAAATATCATCCCCTCCAAAATTCCAGATGATAAACACTACACGAAGTCCTTGACAATTTCAATTTTGCTTATGTTTAAATATTTAATACAGTCACATGGTAGTAAGTGTCACTTTCTTCCCTTGGTCAAAATGACTCCATGAGGAGGACCAGAGCTAATCCTATCACCACTCCAGTCATGTGATATCGATGGAATTGTGACTTTTGCCTTCCAAAGCCCCAGATGTAGGTCTAAGGAGTATAGTGTGAGAGACAGCAAGCAGCCCAGGGCCTTGGAAACGCTGCCTGGCCGAGGGCTGTGTGCTCTTTAGCTGCTCCTGTTATACTTCCTTCTGACTACACTGGGAGAGAGGAGGGAAGAAAGGGCGGGACATCAGCGAGTTATGCCAGTTCAAAACAAGAGAGCCTCAAGAGAAAACATAGGTCCACACAACAGCCTGTACGTGAAGGTTTATATGGCCTTATTTATAATCACCCCAATTCAGAGATCCTCAGTGGTGAATCAACACACACACTGCAGCACATCAACAGCAAAGATGGTACCCAGGAGCCAATTACTGACACACACAAAGTGAAAGGGAAAGTGGCTCAGTCGTGTCCGACTCTTTGTGACCCCATGGACTGTACAGTCCACGGAATTCTTCAGGCCAGAATACTGGAGTGGGCAGCCTTTCCCTTCTCCAGGGATCTTCCCAATCCAGGGGTCGAACCCAGGTTTCTCACATTTACCAGCTGAGCCACCAAGAAAGCCCAAGAATACTGGATCGGGGAGCCTATCCCTTCGCCAGAGGATCTTCCTGACCCAGGAATCGAACCAGGGTCTCCTGCATTGTAGGTGGATTCTTTACCAGCTGAGCTACCAGGGAAGCCCACTGATACACACAATGACAGGGATAAATCTCAAATGCTATCTTTTCAGTAGAAGAAGTTAGATGTAAAAGGCCAAAGACCGTATGATCCCATTCATGGAGCATCCTGTAAAAAGCAATACTAAGGGGATGGCCCTGGTTGCCAGGGGATGTTGGTGGGGGAAGGATCTGACTATGGAGTGGCAGCACCAGCGTATTTTAGGAGGTGATGGAACTCTTCTGTATCTTGATTGCAGTGGTGGTACATGACTCTTGTCAAAATCCATTTGCTGTTGTTTAAATGGCAACCCACTCCAGTGCTCTTGCCTGGAGAATCCCGTGGACGGAGGAGCATGGTAGGCTACAGTCCACAGGGTCGCAGAGTCGGACACGACTGAGCGACTTTACTTACTTACTTAGTCTCTAAGTAGCATCCGGCTCTTTGTGACCCCATGGACTACATGTAGTCTGCCAGGCTTCACCATCCATGGAATTTTCCAGACAAGAAAATACTGGAGTGGGTTGCCATTTCCTTTTCTGGGGATCTTCCCAACCCAAGGATCAAACCCATGTCTCCGGCATTTCAGGCGGATTCTTTACCACTGAGCCACCAGGGGTCAAAACTAATAGGATTGTAAAAAAAAAAATAATAATAATAATAAGTGAATTTTATTTACTATATGCAATTTAAAGATAAATGTTAAAAATGAAATCAAGATGCGACTTCCCAGGTGGTGGTGAAGACTCTGTGCTTCCACTTCAAAGGGCACAGGTTGGACCCCTTGTTGGGGTCCTACATGCCATGTGGCTTGCTCCCCACCCCCCAAAAAGGAAAGAAGTATTTAAAAAAAAAGGTAAAATCAAGAGAGGGGAGAGCCTCCTGGCTGTGGAAGCAAGAGCAGAGACTAAAGATTAAATCCCACCACTGTTTAATTGACAACCTGGGGAAGAGTCTCATCTTCTTTCCTTAAGTTTCCCCTCCCTGGTGCAGTGTGAGTGGCAAGGCTGGTGTTCTCCCCGTGTGTCAGGAGGATCTGTGCTTGCAGACACTCTGCCCACCCTGGCCCTGCCTGATTCTCTGACCACTGGGGCTAAGTTATTTCTTCTCATCTGAACGATGGAGACTTTGATTTTTCCTGCAGCAGCTTGAAAACAAAACAGACAAAACCCCAGCAGCTGTTGCCTGCATCTATCTCTGAGATTTTCCTCAGGGCTGAAAGAAGCTGTTTTCCTTTTTGAAACCTAAGTGTCCCAGGGGAAGCACAACAGTCTGGTCTCAATTTTTTATAAAGTGTAATCACGCTCTGAAACTGAGAAGGCCACACAAATGGCATAACTCGGTTCTCTGGGAATTTATGCTGCTCCAAAATGAAACTCAATGCTAGTGTCAGATCCCGGGCTTGACCATTCCCTGAGGCCTGACAGGGTTGTCCTCGGCCAACATGGACTTCGATGAATAAAGGGAATAGGTATCCATTTTCTCCCCTCTGAAATCTCAGAAGGTCTTTCTGGGGTTTGAAAAGGTATATTTGGAGGGAAGGGCCTCCATTTTATAAACTTAACTGCTTTGCAAGGGGAATGATTTCGCTTTATCCCATATTTCACCATTACCAGGCCTGCTTTCAAAAACAGATGAGATTATGTCTATAGTTTTACAAGGAGTTTAAGATGAGAGATAAGTTTCTAAAAACTCTCCTCCATTTCAAATGCAAAATATCTCTGTACAACTCTCAGAGATGGCACAGGGTTAGATTGTTCTGTTTAATGAAGAGTTATCTTGTTTCATCATTTTTATCAGTTGTCAGGTTCTAATAGAGACGATTTGTTAACAGATGTGCCTAATTTGTTGTAAAACATGATAAAAGGGTATTTAGTTGCCGTAAGGCATTCTAAGTGTGGAGACAGTTTGGAGAGGTCAACTCTTGGCTAAAAATATTGGCTGTCTGCTCTGTTGTATTCAACAGATCCTATCCTGTTTTCAAAGATCTTAAAATGAAGCCTTGCTTTATTCTGGAAAAAAAAACACTAGGCCAACAAACCCCTAAGAAAGTCAAATGGCTGCTTTGATTTTTTTTCCCTTTCTTACTTCCACTTTTCATTTTCATTCTTTGAGGAGCATATAAGGGATCAATTGCTAGAGCGAGACCCCTCTCACCCCTGCCCATCCCTCTCTCTACCCCGGGGGCCCAAATTCCAGTTCCACCACTTAACAGTCCTATGAACTTGGGCAAGTTACCTAACCTTGCTGGGTTTCAATTTCCTCATTTGAAAAACAGGGATGGTCAATAAGAGTACTCATGAGGAAGGATCACTGCTCCCCACCACCCCAGCAAAAAGAAGAGTTATAACATATAAAGTACCTAGAACACTGCTTGGCAGAGTGCTACTGCTAAGTTGCTTC